>OY987265.1:6812752-7089790 GCA_963920665.1 Straminergon stramineum
CCCCCACCTCCAACTATATAAAGCCGTTTCCGCCCCATTTGTGCCCGCCCTGCATACTCTCAACCTTCCACCTCTTTGTTGAGCTCGTTGTGAGCGTTGTGCGGGGTCTACTTGATTGCCACGTTGGAGGTTTTCGAATTTTTCTGCAAAAATGGCTACACCACCAAGAAGGACCAAGGAGGAACGAGACAAGACCTGACTGCGAGCAGGAACCAAACATCGTAAGCGACTGCATGTTCTACGTAACCCTGCCAAGCTTGCATTCAAGGGGTGGGAGGACGTGCCTGATCCATGGACTTATGATGACTGCACCAATTACATCGAGTGGTGCCACATTGACAAGGTCTTCTCGGAAGAGCGACATAACTTTCATAGACGCTTCCACAAGGCAAATTTGAAACATTGCCTTGACAATGAGTTCACGAACCGATGCATTGAGGTGTTCCAGGTGTTGTATGATGTCCTGAACGTCACACACAATGAAGTGCATCTTTTCATTGCACAAGGGGTCCATGCGGAGGTGAAGTTGAACAAGAGAGTGGATTGGTCAACTTTGAAGACAATGGGGGAAAATGTCAAAATTCCTCCCCTAGAGAATGGATTCATTCCAAGGGGGGTAAAAAGATACCTAGAAGGTGGTCTATCGAAAAAAACTACACAGGTTCGCGCACCACGAAACTATGACACTTCGGACTCATCTACGGACAGTGACTCTGATGGATCTCATGTACCAATTGTAGTCAACCCTAGAACACAACAACAACGTGCTAAAAAGAGGAGGGCTGCGCGTGCAACTAATGAGGTTTTACCAGAAAATGTTGTGGAGGAATAGGTGCCACCTACTGACTAACGAACAATAGGAATTGTTGATGTTACAGCTGCTGCAAACCGAATTCAGAGTTTGTTGACCGAAGTGAATGACAAGAATGCGGAATTGCATTCTTTATATGATGATGTCAACAAATTGAGGGAAGAAATCAAAGAGAAGGACAACATCATCAATCAACAACAACTTGAGATGGAGGTACTTCGACACGCTCTTGAGGCAGCAACATTAACCAATGCTGGTCAAGATCCACGAGGGGAAGCGCAAGGGCCTTCAAATAATTCTCAAATTCCATTGGAACATACAGAAGTTGGTGCAACAATGGGTACTCAAGAAGATTCATTGTCCTTCGGAGAATTACCCACGAATGTAGTTGCAGCAATACCAGTTGACCGAAGCACCCAACTGATGGATGCGCTTGCAAACAATTTGAGATTGAAAAATCAATTGCATGCGTTGATGGAGCAATATTACCAATGGAAGATGGCATGCATCTTTAGTGTTGACAGAACTAGGCAAATGGTGGAAGAATTCAAAAAAATAGACAACAATTATGGCGCGAACAATCAAGAGAGGGTTTTTGGTTTGACATCGTGGGCCCTGGTGGATGATCTTTTCAATATGGATGAAATGACAACCATCAACATTGGTCGTGGACCAACATCCATCGATTGGTCCAAACATGCTTGGGATTTCAAGAATGCAGTTGGCTCTATCGTCGACCATCAAGGCAATCCATTACTATTGTGGCCAAATCCTTCAACCTTCGTGCATGATGGAACTACATGTCCCATTTGTCTTAATCCATTTGGCCCAGAAGGTGGAATGCACCTAGGCACGTGTGAACATTTGTACCACCCATTCTGCCTAATTAGCTTGATGATTATTCGCCAACGTTGTTCATTGTGCAAGGCTCCTTTCCATGAGCGCTTGTATGAGTTGTTTGGATTAGTTCCCTACATGCCACCGCATTGGGAATTCAATGCTGAAAATGCCCCTAATCATTCTCAAAAGTGGGGAACAGACTTGGTGTGGAGCTGGAAATTGAACATCCATTCGTTGGACAAACAAAACCTTTGTACCGAATGGGGTTGGGAAAGAGATCCGGCCCAAATTGTGGAGGTGTGCCACCACTTGGTTCCACTAAAGGACAACTTCAGCGAAGGAAGACGGAATTTCTTCTTCCAATGCTTCAATGGGCATTGGAACAAAGCTGGACAACACTTCCAATTTGGACCTCACCTCGTGGATGGTTATGGGGCGTTGATGGAGTTCGCATTACTGACGACAATGGGATGCGGATGGGGGAAGACATTGGCATGCCAGACCCTGCTGAACTTGCACAACTATCGGAGTCAAAGTGGCGAGAAACCTTTCGAAATGAAGGGATGGACTATTTGTTAGAACAACATAGCCCGGGAACTCTCCAATGTCTTCAGAGCCTCAAACAATCACAAATATTGAGGGCTATATTAGAGGAAGACGTACCAACAAGGAGAACTCGATCTGCAGTTCGTAGACTTCGTTTGGGCTCAGATGAAGACCTTCCAATCCACGCCGAGATACATGACAATGAGGCTGGACCAAGTGGTAGTGCAAGTAGTCCAATGAACATTGACTAAGTATAGTTTAGAGTGTTCTAGCTAGTGAGCTTAGGTTTTCTTAGAAGACTTACTTTCCTAGCATTATATAGGCTTATATACTTTCCTACTTTATATTACACTATGCATATGAAATATATATGATTTTGTTTTGAATGGTTTTGCCCAAATTGACTTCGTTTATTTTTTGCACATACTCATTTGAAACGACTTGTTGACTTCATACATATTAAAATTATTTATACCATGAAATGAAATGTCATTGAAATGGAGTAAAATTCATTCCCAATTTCCAATCAATGAATAAAATTAGGGAAGGACCACAAATGTCATTTAATAGGAAAAAAACACTTTTGAAATGTCATTAATGCAAAGGAAATAAGGAATGATGGAACCCCCCCAAAAATGGGATGGTAATAGGTACATATTTAATTGCAAAATACTAAAATAGGCAAAGGAATGATGGAGAAAAGCAAAAAAATAGGGAAAGAATGATATACCAAAAAATAAATGGCATTGAGTTGGGATAAAATGATCTTGCAAATCAAGCCCCAAAAAATTAGAATGGGTTTAGGGAATACAAAAATTAAATGCACTTGGGTTGAAATGGAGCAATTTGCTAATCAAGCACAAAAAAATTAGGAAGGGAATGATCAATGAAAAAAAAATGGCATTGAGTTGGAAATAATTTAGGAAGAGAATAATAATGCCATTTAGTTTTTGTATGACTTGGGATGAAACAATTTTGCTAATCAAGCAAAAAAACCCAGAAAGGGAATGAATCCTACCAAAAAAATGGCATGGAAGTGTATTGTTATCCGAAGCACCCAAAATTGGGAAAGGTAAATGGGAATCATTAAATTGGGATGGAAATAGGTACATATCCAATAAAATGGTTACCAAAAAATGACCATAAAATAAAATTGAAAACTTTAAATTAGGGAAGGAAGTAAAATGTCTTTGAGTTAGAATAGGATTTAATAAATAAAAAAGTTAGTGAGAAAAATGAAATGTCATTGAATTGGATTAGGATTCAATGGGGATAAAATTTAGGTAAGGAAATGAAATGTCATTGAGTTGAAATAGGATTCAAATATTCAATGATAAAAAAAATTAGGTGAAGAAATGTAATGTCATTGAATTGGAATAGGATTTAATGATAAAAACATTTAGGGAATGAAATTAAATGTCATTGAATTGGAGTAGGATTCATTTCCAATCAATGACGAAAACTAGGGAAGGGAAAGAAATGTCAATCCTTTGGAATGTAAGTGCATTTTAAATGTTAATAAAAGCAAACAAATGTGAAAGAGATATGAAACAAATCTTATTATTGATTACCTATTTCTTCATATGAGAAATGGGAAGTGAATGGAAAGACTCCAATTTGGTACCATAAAAAACATTTATTATTGAGTTGGGATGGAAGAATTTTGCTAATGAGTAAAAAAAATAGGAAAGGGAATGATGGAATAAAAAAAAGCTTGCTTAAAGTTGGAATAAAAGAGTTTTAGGAATAAATGAAGGAAAAAAAATGGAAAGCAAAAAAAATAGGAAAGGAAATGACACAACAAATAAATATTGGCATGGAGTTGGAATAAAAGAGTTTTAGGAATTAATGAAGAAAGAAATGGTGGAACAAAAAACAGAGGGCAAATAGTTGAAATGGAAGTGTTTAAAGAGTTCATGAAGCCAAAAAGAAAATTGAATGATTTACAAAAAAATTACTGGCATTGAGGTGGGATGGAAGAGTTTTAGGAATGAAGCCCCCCAAGATAGGAAAGGGAATGATGGAATTAAAAATTCAAGTGACGTATTGAAGGCCTAGAATTTTTTTTAACCCCCTACTATTTCTTTCATTTTAAACAAAATGAGGTTTTACCCTTTTATCTAGTACACTACATTTCCAAAACATTTCCTAAATATTTCCTCAAAGTTTCCTAAACACTTTAGAATTTAGAGTCTTTTTTTTACACCCTAAACTATTTGTTGGTTCAAAGTAGTTTGAAGTGTTGCAAGAAGTAAGGAAAAACATTTCCCACCACAATGAAGGGGACATACTCTTCCATGAAGTTTCTTCCAAATCTTAGTCAATGGAGCTCTTTATTTGGCATCTTGCTTTCATTGCCTTGTCGGAATCCAAAACAAGTTGTTGAGGGTTTAATTAATGGTTCCCCCGCTCCAAAAAAAGGAGGGACTGAAGAATGTCAAAGCCCAAGCGCATTTCAAAGTCCTGCCTCCTGTGCTGGACAAGCACGTCCACGCCCTGGAGTCCGCGCCCTAACTTCAAATCCACACTCTGGAGTCTGTGATTCAGCTGCACTCTCTTAAGTTCCTCCACCTCTGTGAATTGTCTGCCTTGAAGTCCGCGCCCTGCGTCCGCGCCCTGACACAGCCCATTCAGCAAAAACATTTGTGAGAGAAAGCATTCTTGTCTCTCCATGAATATGAGGACTCTAAAGAAAGGTGTGACAGCATTTAATGTTTCCCTCTTTCCATGAAAAAGGGGGACACCATCTTCCAAGACCATTAAATAGGAAGGAGGGATCCCATGCCCAGTGCATCCCCATGTGCGCACCGACATTTATGTAGTGGAGTTTCACCGTGGAGTCCATGCCCTGACTTCAAGTCCGCGCCCTGGAGTCCGTGCCCTAACTTCAAGTCCCCGCCCTCACTTGGAGTCCTCGCCCTACAGTCCCCGCCCTATGATGACGTCCACGCCCTGAGTAGCGCCAGTGTAGTGAAGTTCCACCCTCCAACTTCTTGAATTATTCTAGCCAAGGGTTTCAAGAGTGCAAGGTTTAGGGTTTAGGGTTTATGCTTTGAGTTAATGGCTTAGGGTTGAATTAAATAACAAATAGATGTAGCAATTACCTTTAGAAAAGAACCCTTCTCATGCATTCAAATCAATATAACTTGTAAGTTCATGTGAAAATCAATTTCTTGTACCAATGATTCGTAATCATGGATTGGCATTCACAATCATTCTACTTCAATTTAACTTGTACGTTCAATTAAGCAATAGTCCCTTGTACCAACTGCCAGGTAATAAAAGAAACTTGAATCCCTTTACATTTTTTTTGTTTTTTTAACAAATGGAAAGAACCATTGCATAAAAAAAAATACACAACAAGACAAGCCACAAAGGCTAGACAATGAAGAGATATGAGCAAAAACAAACAATCCCTTTATATTTAGAAGAAAATGTAACTTGTAATTTCTCGTTTCTGAAATAAATTTCTTTTAGTTAATATGCCTCAAATTGAATCCTTTATTATGAATGATGGATTTGAAGAAATAAAACCTATGGGTTCATTAATAAAATTCATTCTATCAATTATTCCAAAAACCCTTATACCAAGCATTTTCAAATATTAGTCCCTTCACGTGAATCCAAAAGAATGGAAGATCTAAGCTTCCATTCAAAAACCATCCCTTGTAGCTATTTTCTTAGAAATGGTTCCCTTCCAAGTTATCCACCCCCCCAAAATGGCATTGACTTCAAATGTAAGTGCTTTGAAATTCAATGCCCATAACGAGGGATGGGGTCATCCAAACTTTCGTAAATTTAATTTCGGTATGATTCAAAACTTTAGTTACAAGTTACAATGTTTGAGCCTAAGGGCCTAAATCCCAAACACAAATACTTGAATTTGATTTTTTGCTAAAATATAATTCTAGCAAAGAAAAATGGGGAGAAAGAAATCCAAGGAAGAGAATTCGAGGCAAGCAGGGAATCCAAGGGTAGGATCTGATGTAAGGCCCTACAATTCTATTTTATACAAAGTTGGGATCTAAATGGATAGGAATTTTTTTTTAACTATTTTCCTTTTTATTAAAGAGTCTTTTGCCCCATGTACCATAAACAAATGGGTTAAATTTTTCTACTCAAGATTTAATGCAAAGTATCCATTGTCATTCTTGATTTTCTAATGCATGTGATGGCCTTTAACTTCATATTTTTTTATTATCTATTTTTTTATGACATGTGAAGAGAATGGAAATGTATTGTAATAAAATTTATCATTGAGTTGGAATGGAGTTGGGATGGAGTGACCCTAAAGATTTAATGCAAGGTGTCGATTGCCAATGTTGATTTTCTAATGCATATGATAGCCTTTATCCTCAATTTTTTTTCTTACCTACTTTGTGTATATGACATGCAAAGAGAATGGAAAGACTTCAATTTGATACCGTAAAAATAATTTATCATTGAATTGGGATACCACAAAACTAAATGGCCTTGAGTTGGAATGTAAGAGTTTTGCTAATCAAGCCAAAAAAAATAGGGAGTGAATGATATACGAAAAATAAAGTGCATTGAGGTGGGATGGAACAATTTTGCTAATCAAGCCAAAAAAAACTAGGGAGGGAATGATATACAAAAAATAAAGGGCATTGGGATGGCATGGGATAATGTTGCAAATGAAGCCCACAAAAAATTAGGAAGTAAATGATATACCAAAAAATAAATGGCATTGAGTTGGGATAGAATAATCTTGCAAATGAAACCAAAAAAAATTAGAAAGGGTTTAGGGAATACAAAAATTAAATCATTTCAATGGCCTTGGGGGAGTTGGGTCTTGGGTTGGAATGGAGCAATTTTGCTAATCAAGCCCAAAAAAACTAGGATGGGAATAATAATGCCATTTAGTTTTTGTATAACTTGGGATGGAACAACTTTCCTAATGAAACAAATAAAATAGGAAAGGGAATTAATCCACCCCCCCAAAATGGCATGGAAGTGTTTAGGAATCCAAAGCCAAAAAAAATAGGAAAGGGAATGGTGGAACAAAAAATTAATGGCTTTGAATTGGGGTGGGAGAACTTTAGGAAATAAGCAAAAATGAAATAAGAAAGGGAATGATTCAACAAATCAAGATCGGCATGGAGTTGGAAGAAAACTAGAAAAGAGTCTTGCTAAATAATGAAGCAAAACAAAATAGAAAAGGAGATGATTCAACAAATAAAAAAAAGAACAATGAAATTGGGATGGGAGAGTTTTAGGAATGATTCAAAAAAATAGGGAAAGGAATGATGGAACAAAAAATGAACATTTGGCTTTGAGTTGGGATGGGAGTGTTTTAGGAACAAAATAGAAGAAAGAATGATTCAACCAAAAGAAAAAAATTAGTATAAGTTGGAATGTGAGAGTTTCAAGAATGAAGCCAAAAATATGTGAGAGAGAATGATCCAAACGCAAATGAATGGCATAGAGTTGGGATGGGAGAGCTTTGCTAACATCTTTCACCACAATGAAGGGGACATGCTCTTCCATGAAGTTTCTTCCAAATCTTAGTCAATGGAGCTCTTTATTTGGCATCTTGCTTTCATTGCCTTCTCGGAATCCAAAACAAGTTGTTGAGGCTATAATTAATGGTTCCCCCGCTCCAAAAAAAGGAGGGACTGAAGAATGTCAAAGCCCAAGCGCATTTCAAAGTCCTGCCTCCTATGTTGGACGAGCACGTCCACGCCCTGGAGTCCGCGCCCTGGCTTCAAGTCCGCGCCCTGAAGTCCGCGCCCTGACTTCAAGTCCGCGCCCTGGAGTCTGCGCCCTGACTTCAAGTCCGCACCTTGGAGTCCGCGCCCTAACTTCAAGTCCACACTATGGAATCTGTGATTCAGCTGCGCTCTCTCAAGTTCTTCCGCCTCTATGAATTGTCCGCCTTGGAGTCCGCGCCTTGACTTCAAGTCCGCGCCCTGGAGTCCGCGCCCTAACTTCAAGTCCCCGCCCTACCTTCCTATTCGCGCCCTGATGCCAGGGATTGAAGTGTGCGTCCCCGCCCTACACTTTGGGAATGAAGACGTCCGCGCCCTTCTGCCACGCACATCGGTGAAGTCCACGCCCCTGCATTCCCTAAGTATATATAGAAAAGGAAGACCCGGCATTCCCCACATTTGTCACCTGGCCTCTATCTCTTGGACTTCAATTCATTTTGAGCTCCTTGTGAGTCTACTTGGGTGGCAGATGGCCCTAGTTTGCTGCTGAGGTGCTGTCAAAATCAATTCAAGCAGTGGATTAGCGCTAACTGCTGTTACTGATATTTTGTTCGGTATATCTACGATCTTTTTAACTTCAATACGAAGGAGGAGGAAGACATTTGAAATTATTTGTGAACGGTTGAACGCAATGGCAAGTCAAAGGAAGCAGACCAAGGAATGGGAACCATGGCTGAACTTTACGGAGAATGGGATTAAGGTGACTTGTGTTTTCTGTGCTGGGACCTTCAATTACAAACGTGAGCGTGCTTTTGCACATTTCGGATATGGCTCAAAATCAGAGAGGTCAATTTGTCGAAGTATGCCTCGTCATGTGCGACATAGATTTGCCAATTGTACAGGTTTTGTCCCGCTACGAATGGATGTCGAGGACATGTATGAGGGAGAACCAATTCAAAGTGCGCCATCTAGAGCAACTGCAGGTGCAAGTTCAAGTGAAGCTACTGAAAATGAGGTGACGGGTGGGATCAATGGTGGGAGAGCGGAAGAAGGGGCAAACGTTTCAGAAGGAAATGATATTCTACAAACGTCATATAGTCTTGCTGGATCGAATTCTACGAGATCTGGATCACTACGTCAGCAGCGCATGGCGGACGCATTCAACATTGCAAAGAAGAAGGAGTTGGATGAGAAGTGGGCAAGTTTTTTCTATGAAGCGAATGTGCCATTTAATGTGGCAAGGCATCCAGCCTTCATTGAGGCTGTAAAGGCAACCTCACAGGCAAGGTTTGAATATAGTCCACCTTCTTACCATCAGTTCAGGACTAATTTAATTGAACCGAGGAGGTTGCAAATTGAGAAGCAAATTCAAGAGAAGGTTGGATTTGCTGTCAAGCACTATGGGGTGTTGATATGCACCGATGGTTGGGATGATGTCAATCGGAGGCCCCTCATGAATGTGATGATGTCATGCCCTATAGGTGATGTATTTTTTGGGTCAATTGATACTACCTCGCAAAAGAAAACAATGCACTACATAGCAGACCAAATGAAAGTGTACATTGAGAAGGTGGATCCCAAATATGTGACACAAGTGTGCACAGATAATGCAACAAACATGCTTGGGGCATTGCAAGACATCACTCGAACATATCCGCACATTTTTGCGCAAGGCTGCATGGCACATGCACTGGATCTCATGTTGGAAGATTGGGCCAAAATCCAGGAATTTTCGGATTTAATTGCCAGGGCAAAAAGATTGTGCCAATACATTCGAAACCATCATGCAACCATGTCGGTTTTCCATGAGTTGAGTCCGAATCTGCAACTCGTAGTGCCTAGCGAAACCCGCTTCGCTTGTAATTTCCTCATGTTGCAGCGACTGGTGAAACTCAGAGGAGTCTTGGAGTGGTTAAATAACCACCCGTGTGTTCTAAATTACTTTGATACCCTACGGAACGAACAAAATGGACCGCAGGCAGCTACCGCTTCACGTAATGTCAAAAGAACCATTCAAGATGTGGCTTTTTGGCAACAATGTGTGAATTACGTGTACATGACTAAAGACGTATTGAAGGCTTTGCGTGTGTTTGATGGACGAGAACCAGCCATGGGTCGGGCGTGGCTCGTAATGCACAATTTGCGAGGGCACGTGTATTCTTTAAGAGAACCACCTTTCAACTTACGTGATGACATAGCAGTCATTTTGGAAGCATCTTTCAATGAAAGATGGAACATGGTTTTTGAAGATACACACTACGCTGCGGCCCTTTTGAATCCATATCTCTTGGATAATGTGGCGCTCAGGGTGGATGGAACTACCCTACGTGCATTGTATAGAGTCATCCGCAAGATGGCAGATTCAGTGGGTGTGAATTTCGATGATGTGTTGGCGGAATTAACAGAATTTGAGGAGGGTAGTGGACCGTACAGTCCAGCTATGACACCCAACATCCGTGTGACACAAATGCTTCCCCACCAATGGTGGCACAGGGTTGGAGATCGAGCTCTTTCAAAAATTGTTGTGCGTCTTTTATCCCTCACGTGTTCTGCTAGCTCTTGTGAAAGGAATTGGAGTATGTATTCCTTTGTTCACAATAAGGTTCGAAATCGATTAGCCCCCGAAAAGGCAAAGTCATTGGTATATATTTATACCAATAGCCGTGTACTTCGACAGCGACCAGGAGCCAATCCAGTTCGTTGGTATGATGCAAATGTGTACTCGGAGGATTTCGATCTAGATGCCCTTGGTCCGCTCCCGACGAATGAACGCAATTAGGAATTCGACGCAATGCAAGCAGAGGAAGAAGAAGAGGTTGATGGAGAAGCCTACGTAGCACCTCAAGAGTATCCGGCAAACCCAAATCTTTGGAGGCGAGGAGCTGATCACCTCGAGGAAGCAAGGAACTACTACGGAGATGCTGACGATGGAGAGGAGGAACTCCTTGATGGTCGTTGGGGTCCTTGGGGGCCACCCAATCCACGTCGCAGCCCTTCACCTCCACTTCCTCAAAATGAAGGGATCGTTGAAGTCCCCGCTTTGTCGTCTTCTTTAGAGACCAACAATCCAAATGACGATAACGTTGATGATGGTATTTACCATAACAACAACGACGATGATGACAACCTCCCTCCAGGAAATGGCGGTGGAAATGAAGATGGCGACGTAAACAGGGGGAAGAATGCAAATCCAAACCGTGGAGGATCTTCTCACAATCGAGATGGCAATACAAGGCCTATAGGAGTGGGGCCATCAACTCGAAACATTAGAGCTATTCAAGGACATCATGACAGAAACGTTAGAAATGCAAGAGTGGCACGCCCTATTGCAAGAAACCAACCAACTGGTAATGTGAGAAGGCCTTTTGATCCAAAGCATGTGGACCCTAATGATGTTTTTGCATTTGTAGAACCACCAGAAGACCTTGCCCGTGTACCCGCTGCAGCTGAGGGCCATCCTACTATTTCTGATCAAGGTATACAAGCACCACATTCCATAGACCCATCTTCAGTAACAAATTCCAATGCCATTCAAAGACCTTCTCCAGCAGGGTTAGGTTCTCTGGGGAATGTTGATTTGACTCTGCAAAGCGTTTCACGTGGTACTATTGGTGGTAGACCACCTATGGCCCCTCGGCCCCCCGTTCGTCATGAACTAGGTCAATATCAACAAGGCCGTAGACAAATGAAAGGCCGTGGAGGAAGTAGAGGCCATGGACGAAGAGAAGGTCAACATATTGGAGAAGCATTATCATCAAGGCCTACTAATCATCTACTCCTTGGAATTGGGGCAAGAGATCCAAATAGGGTGATAGAACTGTTCCTAAGTACATACGTACCAGGACCTAGTGGGTCAACCCCGGCATTTGTTGTTCCAACAATTCCAGGTGGACCCACTATAAATTCTCATGCAGAAGACCCCAACGCACAACGACATAAGAGGTTCAAGCGCAAACGTAGTCAAGGTCAAACTACAATAGAACTTCGAAATGAAAACTCGGAAGTTGAGGGACATTGGACCACAGACAGTGGTGAAGCAAAAGATGAATATGACAGCAACGAAGATGCGAATGATGAGGCACTAGAGGATGATGATGTTGTTGTTCGAGATGCTAATGTAGCAGATCCAAGTGCCCAAGAAGTTCGTAGGTCGAGTCGTTTGAATAATTGAGGTTATTGAATTGCATCGATGGTAGATCTCAGGTCTTTAAGAGTTGAAGAGAATTGTAGCAATTGGAAGAAAGATGGACGAGAAGCCAAAGGAATGTCTTAGATAACCTATGAGAAAGTGAGCGTATTTTGGAAGTATAGATTCATTGTATTGTTATTGTACTTTGCAATGCATGAATTTTATAAACAGTTTTGGTTATCACAAACATTGCAGCCTACTAATATTTCTTTTCTGTATTTTTGTATTTGATGGGCATGTTGGAAACATTGGTGAGTGCAATCATGTAAAATATATTGCAGTTACTAGTTCTTTTTAATGCAGTGGGGTCTCCCATTTGTTCAAAAAATAAATTTATATATATATATATATATATATATATATATATATATATATATATATATATATATATATATATATATATATATATACATATATCAGAGAACACATAAGTAAAATCCACCATTTCCCGTCCGCGCCCTGCCTGAAGGAGTCCGCGCCCTCACATGACGTCCGAGCCCTAGATCTAGGTGTCCGAGGTGACGTGTCATTCAAAAAAATTCCACAACTTTGAAAAATTGAAGCCATCTGATTGGTCCGGACTGTCCGGCCGTCCGGGACGTCCAGTGACCCTGACCCGTCCGATATGACAACCCTGAAAAACTTGCCCATACTGAATCCTATCCCAAACCCTACCATCCTTTAATATTGACGTATTCATCACTGCCAAACTACCATCCAACGCTATCAATGCAATCGTGGAGCTCCCAAATCATGAGCATGACAAACCAAATCATGGCCACATTGATACGACAGTCTGTTTTCTTTGAATTAGGAATCCATGCTTTTAACTTGCTATGTCCGACACAATAGGCGCTCTTCCCCAATATGTTTAGTAACCGTTGAAGTCACCATTGCTACAATAACATTTTTTATTTCAGGACTCTCTCTTCTTGAGGCTTTGCAATGATCCAACGAGAGTCGTTGTGATGTACCCGTGGCAAAGGAATGGTGTGTAGCGCCAGGTTGAATGGATGGCTTACTGGTAGGCAAGCAAGTGCTATTTCTTGATTGCGGTGACATATGGGAGGACAATAAGTAAAAAAGTTTTTAGTGTACTATCTTGGAAGTGGAGGCGCTGTTGATTTGATTCTACAATGAAACTCATCTCCTACTCTTTCTACCGCCACTACGAACCAGTGTTCCTTGAAGGCTATGCAAGCACCAACCTCTTGATGTTCTTTTGTCTTTATTACTTCTTTGAGTTTCTTTTCATGAATTCGTTGTTGTTTTGTGAGCTCAGTCTTTGTTCTATTTTGTTCTCTTGCCTTTTCCGCCTCCTCTTTCAAACGTGTTTTTTCTTCCATTGCCCATAAATACTCTTCACTTGCCATTATGATGGATTGAGAATAGTTAATGATGGGATTTTCTCTACATGTGTTTTGTGCACGTCTGTTGACTTCTAGTAGTTCGAAGAAATTTCATGACAATAAGGATCCTTCTTGTACTACAACCAATGCTTCGTCGACTAAGGCTTTAGAGTCAAAGGTTGTACCTTCATCGTGGACTACATGAGTGTTGATGAAAAAATATCGTTGTTGTTGTTCAGAGTCCACAATGTACTTGCCAAGGATCTCCTACAAATCTACGTTGTTGGCAAGTATGTCTTCGTTCCCATCTTCTTCCTCACTATCAACTCCAAAGGGAGATTGTAGCACTTCACTAACATTGAAATTGTAAACTTTGTCTTCATCATCTCCGTTGATTTGAATTCCATCATCAGTATGTAGGTTTTGCACATCTGCAACCATTGATACACTTCCTATAGTAGTGAAGTTCTTCTCATACCTTGGAAGTTTACTAGCTTGACAAAATGATTAACTGGATCCCATTTGTTTTATAAATCCCAAGGATTGTAGGACCATATTCTAATGTTTATAGATCCTTTCTTGATGTTCAATATAATAAGAGCTCTTTTCAATGCCAAATTCATCCACTATACTAGGTCCTCTTTCTATGCATATTTTCTTCTATTTGTAGTGTCCAAGCATCCATGTAACTACCAAAGGCACACTTGAAGGGTCTTGAACACACTTACATCTAGAGGTTGCAATCTATGACTTGTATATGATGGCAAAGTAAAGACATCTAAAGTGATGGTGGATACTTTGTGCACAACCTCTAGGGTGACATGTGATCCATGCACGGATCCATGTTCATCAAGGATATATAAGTGTAGTGGTAGGGGAAATTCCTCCTCTATCTTTAAGTGATTTCACAAAATGTGAAATCCATGACAAAAATAAATGACCGGTCATCCAAGCTTTAGTTTGCATGCCCATGTTCAAATTTGCTTTGTACTTCTCTGTGTAGTTCCTCCGCATGCAATTTCTTCAGAAAGATATAAAAATGTGGAATATATTTACTAGCGTCACTAATGCATAAGAGAACGCTCAGCCACTTCCTCTAATCTAGGATGTTGAATATTATGGACTGATTGAAAGCCCTTCTTTGCAAATACCAAGGTCCTGCCATTGTTGCTCCCAATTTATGCTCCCTTTTCATCACAATTCCATATATGTTTTTTATCATAGCTATGTCGTGTATATAAGGTATGAAGATTATGATAGAACGATTTGACATTCTCTAGAGATAATCTTCTCAATAGGTTGGTCTCTAGGCCTTCAGTTGATTTCAACACTAGATTGAGATGCCTTCATTGCCACCAACGCAACCAACCAACATCAGAAATGCTATTTCAGAATGGAGTCTCCCGGGTCTGTACAACCTCTGCAACTTTCAAACATAGTTGTGTAATCATGAGAGGGTAACCAAGGTCTTGAATTTGTAACACGTAGTGTTCTATTTTGTCTTCCTTTTGAATTGTGAAAATACCTAGTCGTGAAGACATTGAGATTTTGTAATGTTGAGCAACAATCTGAAGTTGTCCTTGTCATTTTACTACTTTGAATGCCAAATTCAATATGTTGCTCGACCACATTTCTTATTGTCATTGCAGAGTTGGTGGAGATTGTAGTGACTACAAGAATAGTGAGGATATATTGTTCATGGTATTTAATTGTTGCGATTGAGTAACAGTCAACCTTTAAAGTACAGACAGTTGTCTGGTTGGCAAGTTTCAAGCCACCTAATATGGCTATGGTGGTGGAGACATGGAGGTGTTGTTGAAATTGGCTATTCTTATTATTGCTCTTATTTGTATCCATGATGTTGTAGGCGTCCCTAACAAGTTCTGAACTCCAAAGTTGACTAAGACAATGAAGGCAGATATTTTAAGGAACATCGATTGTTTGAAAGGTGTAATTTGGACTGGACGAAAACCTTATTTTAAAAAGAAAAAACCATTACAATCCATTGTGGACATGATATTATAACTCAAGGTTAGAGTTTGAATCACCCGCAAAAGGCGGTAGTACAAAGTTCTCCTTTGTTCTTATTTGCATTATTGCTTGGAACCTTTGAAATCTTCCTACTCACAATCATACCCTTCACTAAATATTATGTGCCCTTTTAATTTCAAAATCCACTTGTACATAAATGACTCCAACGCCTACACACCAATTTCTCTATTGTTTGTAGAACAACAATGCTAAGATTCTATATTACCTTTATTCATTTCGTTTTGGCAGCTACCTCCTACAAAACTAATATGTTCTTTTGTACAACTTCTTCAACCTTTGCATTGTGAGCTTTGCAATCCAACTACAACGTCTACACAAATGAAAATAGAATCAAACTTTAAAAAAAATTATTCTTCAAAAAGTTAAATTGCAACATGAATGATTACAAACCTCATTCTAAAATAAATTGTACATGTCCAATGTAATGATAGTATTTATATTATAGCTTGACAAATCAAATTTTTAAAAATATGAGTTCGTTGTTCTTAACGTCGATCTACCATTTGCCCATATTATGATGTTCTATCCAAGTGAAGACAGGATATACATTGTTTTAAAACCACTTTCAACATAGTCTTTGAAACATTGTCAACGTACTAGTTGAACTATTACCTCATGTTATAGTAGTTTTTGGTCGCTAAGTTTAGACAACCAACTTTTAGTTATGTTCGCCATTTACTCAGATTTTCCTTTGAACTTCTTACTCTCCTTATCTTTCAAAACTTTCCAGAACTCATTGCCTACACCTGATGACTTTGCAGTGACTTTGTTAATGAGTTGATTTAGATAGTCTCTCTTATAAATGAGGGCACCTCTACCACTTTCTTTAAATACTTAACATTTAGTTGGCTATTGTCGCCCTAGATCTTATAGTACTCTCACAAGAAGAAATTACGTTTTTTTTGGTGTCGGGCCTTGACATGCTCCTATCTAAGGCCTAGACATTTCATGTCCAACTTGGTGTCTACATGTCTTCTTGTACATCTCTACGTCTACTCGGGGTTGAAGTGGATGTTGGAGATGAAAAAAGTGAAATTCACGTGAAAAAATACGGTGGTGTTGCTATTTGCATCTACTTTGACGTTGAGATGGTGCCTGACATCATCATGTTCAAATGGTTGTCTGAAAAAACAATATTTGACAAGTCAGCAAGGGGACCCACTTTGACCATGGGTTATTTTCATTTACATTATTATATTTTAAAATAATAACGCTGCTCACTTGAAAAAAAGAGTTGGGCACCATTTTTGGGGCAGGGTATGTTAAAAAGTGATGACATGGCAGATGACGTGGTCCAAAGCTGACGTGGCAAACAAGATGCTGACTTGGCAGACATTGCCACATCAGCAATTTCTTAGTTTAACCATTCTGATGGCCTTCTTTGGAATGCCATGAGCAACTTCAAGATGTCCCAGAAGACATCCACGTAGACATTTAATGTTCTAAATGATGTCTTAGAGGACCTATTGGCGTTGAGGGTGATCTTCCTATTAATATTTGGGTGTTTACATTGAGGTGCATGAGACAAGAGGATGTTGATGATGAGATTAGGATAAGGTAATACAGACATTCTCTAAGACATTCAATGGGGCATGGCAATCTTCATTGTCTTGCACATGTGCACTTCAACATAAGGTATGTTTGTCTGAGATGACGTGCATTGAATTCACAAGAATTTAGCTTATGCAATGTCTAAAGCATGAAACTTTACTATGATGTTTAGGGTGTTCACCATGGAAGATGATTTCCAACTATAAATGTCCATAGGGGAAGGTTCATGAGTGCTCTTAATAGTCTGATACAAAAGTTATAAGAACAAGTGGCATGGAGGAGCATGATGATGTGGGAAACTACAAAGACATGCATTGCGTAGAGGGTTCACATGAGGCACCTTCAATGCAAATTGGCAATGTCATATGAATGTTTTGGGAGCACCAAAACATGCACTAAAACATGCACTAAGACATACATATCGTCTACAGTATTCTCATGATGTTTGCACAAACGGCTATGTGTTAGGCAACCCTCTAGGAAAAAATTTGTAGGCCCTTAAAGCCCACTTAGGAAAAAAATGGAGACATGTTTTGCACCCAAATAAAAAAAATATGAAAACATGTGTAGGCCTCATAACTTCAATAACCCCAAAAGGAGGAACATCCATCCCATTAAAGAAAACAAACATGAGTACATTTGTAGTATTCCAAATTCGTCTTAGGAAATAACAGAAGAAGATAAAAGGGTCCAAATTCACAAGTCCACATACACTAATTATGTCCACATTCAAAAACAAATGTCTAAAATGACAAAGAATGGACCAAAAATGTCCGAACTAACACATCTTAATTGATTGAAAGTGTCCAAATTGACAATGTTCATTTGAACTAAAAATATGGAAACATGCATGGCATCTAAAATCTCTCTACTGTTTTCAAGTAATCACATGAAAGAACTTTGCAAGCCTCCTATTAAAAACAAAAATATGTAAACATGGGTAGGCCTCCAAGCATCCTCATAAAATAAAATAAAATATGCAAACATGGGTAGGCCTCGAAGCATCCTATTTAAAACTAAAATATGGAAACATGGGTAGGCCTCCAAGCATCCTCATAAAATAAAATAAAATGTGCAAACATGGGTAGGCCTCCAAGCATCTTCATAAAATCAAAAAAGATATGGAAACATGGGTAGGCCTCCAAGCATCCTATTTGAAACTAAAATATGGAAACATGGGTAGGCCTCCAAGCATCTTCATAAAATCCAAAAAAATATGCAAATATGAGTAGGCCTCCAAGCATCCTATTTGAAATTAAAATATGCAAACATGGGTAGGCCTCCAAGCATCCTCATAAAATCAAAAAAGATATGAAAACATGTGTAGGCCTCCAAGCATCTTCATAAAATCAAAAAAGATATGGAAACATGGGTAGGCCTCCAAGCATCCTATTTGAAACTAAAATATGGAAACATGGGTAGGCCTCCAAGCATCTTCATAAAATCCAAAAAAATATGCAAATATGAGTAGGCCTCCAAGCATCCTATTTGAAATTAAAATATGCAAACATGGGTAGGCCTCGAAGCATCCTATTTAAAACTAAAATATGGGAACATGTGTAGGCCTCCAAGCATCTTCATAAAATCAAAAAAGATATGGAAACATGGGTAGGCCTCCAAGCATCTTCATAAAATCCAAAAAAATATGCAAATATGAGTAGGCCTCCAAGCATCCTATTTGAAATTAAAATATGCAAACATGGGTAGGCCTCGAAGCATCCTATTTAAAACTAAAATATGGGAACATGGGTAGGCCTCCAAGCATCCTCATAAAATCAAAAAAGATATGAAAACATCTGTAGGCCTCCAAGCATCCTATTTAAAACTAAAATATGGAAACATGGGTAGGACTCCAAGCATCCTCATAAAATAAAATAAAATATGGAAACATATGTAGGCCTCCAAGCATCTTCATAAAAAAAATATGGAAACATGGGCAGGCCTCCATGATTTTGAAATTATATTATACTACTATTGTTGTCATCTATTTTGACAGAAATGGTTTAAAAAGGCGTGTCACCTGGGACTCTTAGATGTCTTAGAAGACATTGGAATGGACATTATGATGTTCTATCGTGACTACGGAACCCTAAAAAAGTGGCCGCCGACTTTTGCCTATCGCGTGGAACCCTAAAAAACTGGACGCCTGCTTTTGCCTGTCGCATGGAACCCTAAGGCATCTTCTTGCAGACTGTTCAAAAATTTAGCTTTGGAATTGAGAATAATCTTTTGTGTGCAACATGACACTTCACTCAGGTGCGCATAGTTGTCTTCTGTTTCCAAGTGGAGAAGGAGCTTTAACAAAAGGAGATCATGATCTTGATAGGGATAGTGCAGGTCTCAGCATTTTCAAGAACTTTTTGGAGGGGGTTGTGGCTGCATCACTCACCTCAACAATGGAGGCAGCTGAGGCGCCTACTGCATCCACCCAAAACCTCTGTAGAAGTAGCCACCTACACAATCCAAGTGAGTTTTAGGGTGACGACGCTTGTGTGATGCCACAAATCCAGTCATTTGATGCTTGGTACAAGGTCTTAGTCTAAGTGCGGCCGTCTCAACGCTATCTTGGACCCTGTTTTCGACATTGAGTCAAGGCAGTCCGATTCCATTACAACGTCTTCTTATTTCTATCTCGGGGCTTAGGGGGGGAGAATCTCAGTGAACTTGTTGCCTTGATCATGTTGCCTTCATCCTCAACCCTTGTCTTCAAGGAGCCTTTGTCGAGCTTTAATTAGGGTTGTTGTTAGTTTTAGGGTGAGAACGCTTGTGTGATGCCACAAATCCAGTCATTTGATGCTTGGTAATAGGTCTCAGTCTTAGTGCGGCCGTCTCAACGTTGTCTTGGACCCTGTTTTCGACATTGAGTCAAGGCAGTCCGATTCCATTACAACATCTTCTTATTTCTATGTCGGGGTTTAGGGGGGGATAATCTCAGTGAACTTGTTGCCTTGATCATGTTGCTTTCATCCTCAATCCTTGTCCTCAAGGAGCCTTTGTCGAGCTTTAATTAGGGTTGTCGTTAGTTTTAGGGTGAGAATGCTTGTGTGATGCCACAAATCTGGTCATTTGATGCTTGATACGAGGTCTTAGTCTTGGTGCGGACATGTCAATGTGGATGTAGACATTGTTTTGGACATTGAAGCAAACAATCTAATTCTAGTTGTTAACTACAGATTCTCGCCCTTCTGTGGGTTTAGGGTTTTAATAGGTTAGGAAACGTAGTTTATGTTCATGAACATTGAGGCCCCCATTGGAAGCCCCCTGATGTTTTAAATTCTTTGTGTTGACATGGATTGGCTGTGCCCCCCAAGGTGTTGGTGCTTGGGCTTATATTTTTATTGATTATTTTGGTGAGATAGCATGTCGCTGTTGATGTAAATCCATCGTTGTGGACGTCTAAGATGTCTAAATGTCATGGTGAAATTCCAGGACCATGGGACCATGCTGTTGCAGTCATATGGTGTTCAAATCGGTAATTGTGAGACTTGTGTTGTCATGATCAGTGATCAAGGCCTTATGCGTGTTGAATCTCAGTTTCTGCCTACAACAATAACTATGTTGCTTGAGTCACATCCTTTTGGAAATCCCTGTACTTAGACGTCCTTTTTGATATCTTGAAATATATGAAGGTCGGAGATTGGAGGTCGTCTTGTTGAGATGAATAACTTGATCCGTTTGCTTGTGCAATCCTTTGGCCCTAACAGTGTACAACATTAGATACTTGCATCAACGCCCGCAAGCTTGGCACTCTTGCAGGGCAACGTCTACATTGATATTCCCCAAGTCTTTCACGGTCAGAACACTGCTGTAGGTGACGTTGATGGAGATGGAACCAATGCTGTGCAGGCTGGTGAAGTTAGTGCAAACGTTGGCGTGGATGCAGATGAGGACGCGGAGCTTGAGGTTGATTACTTGATGGACCATCCATCGGACCACGCAGGAGACATTGATCCCGAACAAATTGAGGCTGATGTTGCTGCAAGTACCACTCCTGGCATTGACGGAGTGGCCCTTAACCCCCTTGCAACGCTTGTTGATAACACGGTGAGTGCTCCCATGGACGTCCCTGCGGATCCATATTCCATAGTGGCTCAGCTTGCATCCATCGAGGGAGAGGGTACTCCTATTCTCTTGGCAGGGCACTCCAACCCTTGAGAGGTATTTCTCATATTGGACGAGACAAGAACATAAATGGCAGCTAGACATTGGTGTGTTGTTTTAGACATTATATTGGACATTCTGTATCTCTCTCTTATTATAGTGTTTTATCATTTAGTTCTAATAGTATGTATGGTAGTATTATGTGCAATCAAGTTGCAAATCTTCCATCTACGGGATCATCGTTTCGCGTCAATTGAGTGACAAGAACCTTAAAGCCAACACCAAAGCCAACACAAGTGGTCACCACTGTGAAGGCTACGAAGGGAACCATGTAGCAAGTGCCCAAACCCAATCCCCCTATAGGAGGGGGGCAACCCCAAAAAGGAGAAGCATCACGGAAGAAATGACCATTGAGGTGTGTTTTGATTCTCTCAAAAGCATGGATATGTGGCTGGTAGGCCTTCAGTTGTTTGTTTGTCCATTGTCACTAACGTCCAGCGTTTGTTTGCAGGACTCCTCCTATCCATGGAGACCTTGCCTTCAACGCTCAGATGTTTGCTTAGACATAGAGGACGCTTCACGCAACATTATGAGAACTTCTTGGTGGCACTATTTCATGATTATCTAAACGGGTTTAGTGTCTATCATATTTTTTGTGGGGCATATTGTGCTATATTGCCTTTTACAAAAGCTTTGTTCTCCTCATGGAGATTTGTTTTCCTTGCAACACTTTACCTGTATATGAATATGATATTTTTTGTTTGCCTAAAGGTTCCTCCATTCAATGGTGCATGTATTTCAAGTATTGTGATTGTGCTAAACTCTCTTGCTATGCAATGTCATTCATTGATATCGTGTAAAACCAACTTTGGTAAATACGTGCCATGCTAGAGCATTGTTTAGGTCTCTTTAAATGTGGGCACAATGTCTAATGTTCAATGTCTTCACGATCATTGCAATGTTGCACCGCATTGTTTTGATGTCTCAATGTCTGTATATAAGCGCACATAAGAATGCACCATGTGGTTAGGTAGGACTTAATCCTAGACCCCTTCAATTCAGTGTCAATGTCCGTGAAGTCTACAACATGTCTTCATTCACGTCTCACAGTGCACATTGCTATCATATCTAAGCTTGTCCTAAACGTGGAAGCATCAAAAGCTATACAAGCATGTCATTGAACATAGCCCTATACACGTCCTAAACATTGTCTACACAGACTTGTGTTTCTCAATTGCCTAACTGGTTAGTGTCATTTCAGACATCCCATGCTCAAAACCAATCTTCAAGCATGTTGGTATGAAGCATGCACATGTTGTCTAAAATGATTTGTTACTTGTAAAAATGTTGTACATGTGAATGTTGACATTCAACGCGCCACACGTCTAGTAGAAAATTGCATGAACATGTCCTTAACCATGTCTAATGCCCCACTGTCAAAGCCTCAGACGACACAAATGGCGTTAGAATCGTAGTGCTTACCAGCAGTGCATGTTCCGCATAAACATTGTCTTTAACATAGTTGTGTCTAGGACAACATCGTGGTAGACTTTGTGATGTTTGAAAAGACATCTTTCATACATATGTAGAAAGCTCCAGAAGAGGCTTCTCCACGCACCAAAATTGTCCACGTTAGCATTCGAAGATGCCACGTCACCTAATGTTGACTCCCCGGTCAATGTACACATCAAATGCCACATCACCAAAATTGGATGGATGAGAAAATTGCCAACCTGGCTGCCCATGCTCACGTGGCACCAAATTTGTAGCCACATGGCAGAGTTCTGGCACCCGCTGACTAGTGTCTTTTTGGATGTCCGGTGCTTAGCATGCCGCTGTCCAAGCTTATTTCTAGATGTCCGACCCCTGTCTCGGGCAATGCGATGTGATTAGACACCTACATCAACATGCCTAATGTCGGATCTGACGTCTGAGTGTCCAAATTTCGCCGTCGGGCGACTGCGTGTTTTCTTCTAGTGATTCTATTGGAACATTGTCTATACAACTGTGTCATAGATCTTCAAGACAAGAGTTAACTACATAGGCCCATATGGCCATATAATCTAATTATATAATCACATAACATATGGTTACAATTAAATTTTCCAATGAAAGATTATATCAAAGAAAATCTTGCCAAGAACTTCTTTGGGAATTCAAGTCTCAAACAATAACCCCAATCATTTTTGTTAAGAAAAAAGATGGAACCTTACAAATGTGTGTTGATTATTGTGAATTGAACAAGTTGATAGTGAAACATTGTTTCCCATTACTATTGATATCAAAACTTCTTGATTAATTTTAAATTTTAAATAAATTAAGATCTATTTATAGATTAATTTTTGTGAAATATATAAATTGATACGTGTAAAAATAGGAGATGAAAAAAAAACTACATTTTAAGCAAGGTATGGAGCTTTTTCAATACAATGTAATGCCATTTTGAATTTTTAACTTACAAATGCACCATACATCTTCCATCATTTAATGAACAATATTTTTTATAAGTTTGTAAATAAGTTTGTTGTACTATTTGTATATTATCTACATGACATTTTGATTTATTCAAGATTGTTGAAGAACATAAAGAATGTGTAAAACTCGAATTCAAAAAGTTACAAAATGTTGAATGATCTACCAAATTAGAGAAGTGAGTATTTCATCAACTACAAGTGTAGTTTCTAGGATACATTATTTTTAACAAAGTTTTATAATTGGATTCAAAGAAGATTCAAGTTATTATATATCAGTCAACTTTTTAAATAATGCATAATGTGTAGTGCTTTCTTAGATCAAATTTACCAATCTCTATCAAATTGTTATCAAAAGTTATTCTCAAGTAACTATTATACTCACTCTATTGATGTATAAAAACAAGTAGGAATGAGGAGGTGAGGTAGAGAAGTTTTTATATATCTAGAGTCCACTTTTATGACAATTCTAATTTTGATCCATTAAGACCTTTCTAAACCATTTTATACGGTAAAATATTTTTGACTTTTGGTTCTAAATGAATACATGACACATAGTCCAAATTTTGTAATTTTCAAAAGTCATTTTTAATGAATTAAAGGTGACAACTTATAGCTTAGGATCAAATTCATGAACATGTTTTAAATTTATAGAGGTAAATTTTAGACGAAATAATCCATCTATATGATCTAATCTATGATTCCACATTTCAAATTGGATCATCTTCATTTCAACATCTTTGCATTCTATTGGTATTAAATCAACTGCATTTAATTTTTTTTCAAATTTAAACATGATTGTTTCGTCGAAAGTATTTTGGGGTCTCAATATATGTCGTGTTGTTTGTGTGACATCATATGCCGTATATGACAAGTGTTAAGTATACGTGACAATTTTGCCTAATAAGGCCTTATGCTAATAATAGAGACAATTTGAAACCTCACTATAGTTATAATCTAAAATTTAGAATGTAATAAGTGTTTATTAAATTGAGACACTTCAATAAAATGAAACTCTAATATGTCAAGATTGGAAATAGAAAGTGCTTTATTTGAATGTCGACCTTAAAATTGACTTTATTAAACTGACGAGGAAATCTACTAAATGTTTAAACGTGTTTCACGTCGTATTCGTCATGATTGTTGTTGAGTTGTCCAAGCAAACAACCATGAGTTTGAATAATATAATCTATATATTTAAAATCTTTCTTTGAATGCCTATATGAAATGTATACAAATACCTTTTTTGAAATCAATAGTTGTAGTATTTAACCCCAATGGTCACAAGGCTTTTTTTCTATTGAAGACCACTCAAAATTACCATTTCTATTACAAAGGGCAAAAAACATGTTACAAAAATTATTTTTTGCATATTTGATTATAAGATCTTGCACTATAATAGTTTGAGAATGTGCAGAAAAAAATTTAGAGAGCTTATCTCAAAAATTGCAAGATATTTGCATTTAAAGAGAAAAAAACAAATTTTTTGCACCTTGTTCTACTTGATTTTTTTGACTTTAAATCTCTTTTGCTTTAATTTTTTTTACTCATGATTTTTAATTTTCAATAATAAAAAATTGAATTTAGAATCTAGGATTTTTTTTAATAAATTTATTTTCTTTCATTAAAAAATTGTCAAGTAGAAGTAGGTTTAAGATTGAAGGAAAAACTAAACCATTCGTAGCTCTAAGATGGAATTGAAAGATACTAATCTTGATAATGAGACTATTCAAGCAAGAGATTTTAACCTTGTGAAACTTTTTTTATTAAAGAAATGTGAAAATTGAGTTCAAAAATGAATTCTATAATTTTTTTTTAAGAAAATACTATGATTGCTCAAAAAACAAAATTGTCCATAACTTTCACATCAATAATCCATGTAGAATGAATCAAAGCTTTCCATGTATATAAAAATAAATCTAAAAGAATCAATTTTTAATAGAAAAAAATATTTTGAATTTATTTGGATTTTTTTCCTCCAAACTAAAATTTGGATTTATTGTGCTATATATTTTGCTTCCGAGCATTGATTGAAATGAAAATTATACTCTCCAAAAGCTAACATATTTTTTATCTTTAAAAAATTCAAAAAATTAGGAAAAATATTCAAACTACACAACCTCATCCAATATCCATTTTGTCCTCTAAAAAGACAATGGGACTAAAGGATTAAAATTGTTCTACATAGATTTTGCTTGTGAGAGAGTAAAATGAAGAACCTCCAATACTTGTTAAGACTTCATACATTTAAAGATTACAAACATAGTATCGATTTCCATTTTTACTTCTATTATTTTTGTGACCCACTCAAAAAATTCTTGCCTATACTGATGAGAAATTAATATAAAGTTTTTTTCTCTTCAAAAGCATTTAGAAAAATTTGATGTACAAAAGAATACTTCAACTATCTCAAGTAAATTTCTTTCTTTAATAAGAGAGCTTAATTTTCTAGACAAGTAATTTTTACTCATAATTCATAAGTGTTCTAAAAAAAGAAAAATTTAAAAGAAAATTGATTTAATTAAGTTCTAATTCATATCTATTTTTCCATTCTCTACACAAATCTATTAATTCACTTTTTTGCAAATATTCAACCTTCACTTGAATATAACTCTTCTCTCTAGAAATTTCTATTGTTGATTTTAGGCTCATTATTCATTTATGAATTTCTTGAATATTAGAAATTAAAGAACACTTGTCAAATTAAAATGATATATAATTTGTATATTGAAAGGTTCCTTTTATTTCCATTACTTTTTTGTTTTTATTTATGAAAGAGTTTTATAATTTGAATCAATATACCATTCTTCACTTTTGTGCAAATCATATTTATCGATGAAATATTATAATTATTATTTTTTCAATTTTTCAATTATTTTCATTAAATCTATAACCCATGATTTTCTTATAAAATGCAACCACATATGATTTAAAAACAAAAAAAATACAAACCATACATGGAATACTATTCCTTATTGATTGTAACACCCTTTGACATCCAAGTTTATTTACTAGATTATAAAATTAATTTGATCTAGGTTGAAGTATTGAAGTACTTGCTCTATTGGCCAAGGAATGTCATGCTACTATCATATATTATCTAATCGTATCTATGATCCTAAACTTTCCTAGATAATCAAAATTTTAGCACTACCACAAAAGTTTGTTTAACATCTTGGTTCATAAAGTATGAAATGATTTTGAATTTTTAAGTATGGAATGTAAAGCAAACACAAATGCAAGTATATTTACCAATTCAAAAATCAATTATGGAATCAGTAACATGCATCAACAAGTAAATCATCTTTCTACATAAAATGACATAATTTAAAGAATATACCTTCTTTGATGTGTTTATCTCTCTTATTTTTCCTCTCTTCAATTATTGAAGTTTTTTAAGAGCTCATTTCTTAGTAGCCTCTTAAATTTTATTTTTCAAAAGACTGATAAATTTGTGTATACTTTTTTTTATTCACTTTTGAATTTAGATGATTTGAAAAAATCTCAAGATTATCACATGCTTGAGGAGAAAATTTTTTATCACATAGAATACAGTAAGCTATTCACAAGCCCATCTTCTTCTTTTTTCACTCAATTTGGATAATATTTTTCAAATTAATCATATGGACATGAAACTTCTAATTTATTCCAAATTTTTTGCAATTTAGGAGGAATGTTACATTTTTACCTATAGAAATAATAGTAGACAATCTAATACACATTAAATCTAAAAATCTTGACTTAAGAAAATTATATTTGAGGCCACTCTCATCAAATTTGATCCTCCTAAAAGATGTATTTGAAATTGGATTTTCACTACTATTAAGAAGAAATGATCTTCTTTCACCAACTACTTTATATTTTTTTTTAATGTTCTCTATTGGAGTCTTATTTACCATGATTTTTTTATGAAATATTCATAACAATTATAATCACATTATTTTGGTCATTTTCTACAAAAGATAAAAAACATTGACAAAAATTTATAATACTATTTTTGCAACAACCACGTACAAATATCAATGTCCAAATTGTGTGAATAGACATATAAAAATAATGATCACATTTATGACAATCACAAAGCCTTGGATCAATTTCAAAGGGTTTAAATTCTTGACAACCATAAATAATGTTTCCATCTAAGCATGCATATACACTATACACTTCACTTAAGAAAAATCTTTGATTTAGAACTTAAGATTACTTCAAAAAGTTCTTCAACATTGTTGTTCTACATAGATGATTGTACTTCTTTTTAAGTAGTTATAAAAGGTCTTGAAACATAAATCCATACAAAACACAACAAATGGAACAAATCATGAATTAAGAATAGTAATTCAATGGAATTCAGAAAATTCAACATGATACAATTTTCTATCAATGACATAGCAATTTATTTATCAAATTATTCCAAATGTAAAATATGTCAAACTAATCAACTAAAAATAATACAAGGTTTACAAAAAAATTCTTATATAATCTTTAGGAAAATAATCCAAATATCAATTGAACAATATAAATAACATCAAAAGTCATATTTTTTTTAAATAGTAGATTTTAGAAGACCAAAAATGTAAAATTCCTATTCATAGACAAAAAAGAATTTTATACTCAAGATATTTGAAAGAGATATTAAAATAAATTCTTTAAAAATTAATAAAGTTAAAAGTTTTAAAGGTCTTTTTGTATTATTTGTAATGTAAGAGCATCTTTTCATGTTTTAGAATATAGCTTAAGAACATGTTTATTAGTAAAGAAACTCAGAAAGCTTAGCCAGACTTTCTTTGAGTAGAAAACAATAAATTAGCTATGAATATTTTTTACCAATGTAGCAAAAAATATCCTTAGAGTTGGGTGGATAGGGAGTGTATGAGATCTCTACCTAGTCCACCTTGCAAGCAATAGACTTCCTAAGTTATTTGCTACAAATTACTATATATAGACTCTATCTTAACCGCACCAATTACACATGCATTGACACTACAAATTAATAATACAAATGAACAACCCCCACTGACAACATAATTTTAACAATACAAATGAAAAAAATAAGTATACATTTGCATACATATAAATCAAATCCACATTACCAAAAAAACTCACAAATTTATCAAAATGCAATGAAAATTGTAAAACAAGTACAAGTTAAAAGATTTGAGTAACCATAAAATCCATTGAGATCAACTACCACTAAAATGGTCACTCTATTTTTGTCTTTTATTAGAATTCAACGAGCCTAGGTATTTGAAAAAGCTAGCTTCACTATCCACCACCATTCCAAATTTCAGCTTCATTGAAGATATTGTCCATCATATGTGTCCTTCCAAAGTTGACAGTCTTGAAGATACTATCCGTTGACTGTATGTGTCCGCCTGAAGTTAATAATGTTAGTTGTCATCAGCAATCAACCTCCTTTCAATAAAATGTCCACCATGTTTTTAATTTTGCTCGAAATTCAACGAGCCTAAGCTTTTTGGAAAGTTGACTTCACTATTCACCACCCTTCTAAATTTCAGCCTCCATCAAAGATACTATCCATCAGATATCACCTTTCGAAGTTGGCAGTCCGAATCTCACTTAAACTTTTACTCTAATCATTGTTTTTTCCTTGTCACAACATGAGAACAAACCTATTCGATAATTGTGTTAATCTCTAACCCTAATTCATCTTCTTTCTCTCATAACAACAAACATCTCTTTCCCAAAAAAACTTCTTTTAAAAAACACAATATGCAAGAACGAGAGAAAAAAAAAAGAGAAGTCAAGAGAAGTAGAGAGAGAGGGTTTACAAACCCTACTCCCCTCCATGCACCCAATGTCTACATCTACTTTCTTCTAGTCTTGATCTTCTAGTCTTCTAGTCTTGATCTTCTAGTCTTCTATTCTTCATCTCCTAGTCTTCATTTTCTAGTCTTGTAGTTTTGACCTTCATTTCTACTAATTTTGTTTTCACTTCTTCTAATTTTAAATTTATTTTGTTTTCAATTTCTATTTTTTGTATTTGTTATTTTTAGGTTTCTAATTTATCTCTTATGTCATTTTCTACTTATAGTATTTCATTTTTGTTTTTGTTTTGTATTTTTATGATCATTATATTTTTGGTTTTCAATTTGATTCTAATTTCATTCTCCTAACTAATAGTATTTTGGTTAGCCTAATTTAGATACTCTATCAAATCTTGCCTAAAGTCTTTTTAGTTTTATATTTCCATTTTTTTCCTAGAATTTTCCTTTTGTTTTCTCATAATTGCCTTTTCTAACCTTTAGCACTAATTTTCTAAGATTCCAAGCCCTATCTAGCAAAAAATTCACTAATGGATAAATGTAGTGTAATCTAAAGTACTTACACTTCTAACTTCTGAATTTACGCATAATGTTTATATTTTTTATTTTCTATAAGGTAACCCAATATGGTGGTTCACACTAATTTCGTACTATATTTTATTTTATTTTGTTTACCAAATACAAATAGATAAGTGCAATTAACCATGGATTAAATTTAATGAAACTTTGCTTGCAATCAAGAAAGCAAATAGTATCAACAAATTAAATCATATAAGATAACTACATCTAATTGCAATATATTGGCGAAACTAGCCCTTGCAAATTTTTATTTAAAATAAATAGTTTTCGTTCATAAGGATCTTGGATGGATTTAAGATATACATATTTTCGAGACTTTGAAAATTCATATGTTTTGGATATGGAATTAAAAAAAATACATTTTAAGAGAATTTATAATCACCTTTTGACTCCCAACAAGATCCAATAATAATTAAAAAAATTATACACAATGCTATAGTTCAAATACATTATCAAAACACAATATGTTCCTATCCAATAATAAGAACTATACTCAAATGTTTTTTCGATCAATTTAAATATCATTAGCTTATAATTGATTGAAATGACTAATATTAGAATAACAAACAAGCAAAATATACATTATAAGATCAAAAATTCTAAAAAAAATGATCACAAGTTTAAAGAGCAAAGAAGCTAGATTAATTAAATCAATTCAAGCCTTGGTTACTAAGATTACATTCCACAAGTATTATATAGTAAATTTACGTCTAAGATTAAAACCTTATTTAAACAAAGATGAACTTTAATTTTTCTTTTCAAATGAAAAAATATATTTGGTATATTTCTTCTAAATATGCAATGACCATTGTAACCACTTTATAATCCAAAAAAAATTAGTACTTGTCAAAAGTGGTTATCAAAAGAATTCTTCAAATTAAAATTTGACCATATAAATCAAACAAAACTACATACCGAGATCCCGCAATATCAGGTAGTATGCAATCATAAAATTTATACAAATTGTAAACTTTAACAATGTCTATGAGATTTGACCTTCGCAAATTATTCAATTAAAACATTGTAGAGTACGTATATGAAGGAGAAAATTGATATAACTCATATTGTAATTATGTAAAAATATAAAAATAAAAATCTTATTAATTGATCATTAATGAACTTTAGCAGGTGCACCCAAATAATAAAAGATAAACAATTTCAAAATAATTAGCAACAAAATTCTCATATATTAATATGTTCGCACACAACACCATCCTTAAATATGGCTACTCCACACCATTTTCACTATGTCTACAACCTCAAAAATCCTATGTTTGTTTGTATTCTTTTTTTTCACGATTAGTCCCACTGGCAATAGTGAAATAATGCATTGTGAAACAAGCTGTATCTAGATCGAGAATTTGTAGGTTGTTCACCTCCGAATCTTCTATGGACATGCCACAAAGAAGAGGGAAACGAATGGATGTCATAGATCTATCACTAGGTAGCTCTGTACGAGAGAATAGACGGCGTACAACAAATAGGGATACCAATGTCGGGTTAGGATCAGAATTACTATCTCCAAGAATCAGTACTCTAGTCCTCCAAGTAACCCGTGGGTGAACTAGAGCAACTAGTGGGCGTATTGGAATAGCTGATGGCAACAGAATAGGGACTCGAGGAACTCCTGACTGGACTGGAGGAACTGATGACTGAGGTATATGTATCTGTGACTTAACCACACATATAGGTGACTCCTGTGGATCAAGTGGTGACTCCTGTAGATCAAGTAGTGACTCCTGTGGATCAAGTCGTGACTCCTGTGGATCAAGTGGTGACTCCTGTGGACCAAGTGGTGACTCCTGTGGACCAAGTGGTGACTCCTGTGGACCAAGTGGTGACTCCTGTGGACCAAGTGGTAACTCCTGTAAAAAAAATTGATGTAATGTTTGAAAAAATATTATAATGCTTGCAAGAATTTGGTTCAAAAGAGAGAAAGAAACAAAAAAAAAAGAAACACCAAGAAAAAACTTTTATAGCTTACATTCTCAAAACTTTACATGACTATTTATATAACTTTACTATTATCTCATATAATACAATATAACATCTAAATTCATCCAAATAATAATATTTATTATATTACATTATTATTTTGAAATTATGACCTAACCTCTAGATGAACATATCTATGTTTATGATTTGATTTATATCATATATACTTTTTATTCATTAAATAAAGTATCATGAAATTCATCTTTAAAATCATTTTCACATTAAAATATTTATTTTAAAATCATAATCATTTAAAGTAGTTTATTATATATTTAAAGTTTTTTATAAATAAATTTTATTATGATAACAATTGTTAAACTAGGATTATCCAAGCCTTAACTCAATAGATACTATTTTATGTCAATTGTGGATATTATCCAAAGTTTAATCTATTCAATGTTTTAAAAATAAACAATTCAATAGTCGAAGATTGAAAAACACAATTATTAGTTATTACAACTTTAAGAAACCATGGAATTTAATATGTTAGACATTGATAAATGTTATAAGATTATTATAAGGCATAGACAATTGTGTTTATAAAATAATCCTCTTCATTTTTAATTAGCAAAAAAATTTGGTTCTCTAGATCCAAAATCAACATTCAAGGGTCGAAATTGCTGTTAAACAATATTTTTTGACATTAAAATAATTTAGAAAATTTGGGACAGTTTACTACAAAATAAAAATAAAAATATTCAATATATTTTTTTAATATGTTTCGATATAGGAACAAGAAGTATCTCAATACTTCATAAAAAAAATTACAATCGAATTGTTCATGAGGAGTTATGAAGAAGAGTGTTGTTTTTAATGAATGTAGAGCAACATAAATAAGGTTATTTACATTGGAGCAAAGTCTCCAATACTATGTCACGAAAAAATGAGGCATAGAGATAGAACCTTGGGCAAGATTTCAATTCAAGTTGAAAACATGTTGTTTCTGTAACAATTTTTTGTACCCATAAATTCATAATAGAGTACAAGGAAGGAGGGTAGAAAGATAATAATTCAATGATGTCACCACTTGCTTTTTGTGCCTCTCTATTGAACAAATGGGGTAATTATTTTTAATTTTTATATTTGAATTCACTAACAACATGCACTTATACAACAGTTAAATTAAAATTCTTGCTAATGCACTAAAAAGTCAAATCTAATATTATGCCCATTTAGTTTACTTAGTAGCCTTATTATGCCTTAATCCAATATAATTCAACTTTAAGTCTTTCTTCTATTTTTAATTCAATTAGTATAATGAGAGAAGCTTATACTGAAAGTGATTCACAAAATACCAATTGATTGACAACTAACCTTATGACTTTAATTCTTGCTCATCTATAACACAAAATTTTAAAAACAATCTTAAGACTAATCATTATAGTCATTTAAACTCTAGAAAAAATAAATTATCCAAAGTTTTTTTCCCTCCAAACTAAGATTTATTGCATTTTAGTCTCTAAATTCATTTCATATAATATGGGCCTTGGTTTAGAATTTCATGAAGTACGAAAACATCTATGTGTATGAGGAGAATGTAACTGTTAATCAACTTCAAAAAACATGGCATGTAATATGATTTAACATATGGTAAAGTTTTTCAATGTCAATGCTCTATAAATGAGTCATTCATAGCAAACCCTAACTCAACCTCCTTCCATGTCAAGTTGCTTAGTATACTCAACTAACATATAATTCAATTAAAGTCTTTCAAGGCATAGATTGATGAAGCTTGTCAAAGCCACAAATTTTGAGCAATTCTTTGCCCTCCAAAAAAGGTAATTGAAAGTTAAAACTCCATCATTAACTTTTGAAAAGATTAATGTCTATGTAAGTCATAAATTGTTATAGAAATGACTTCATATGAAAATTTTCTTGAAGTTCATTGACTTCATTCTCTATTAAAAAAAATTTGGTATACATTTCCAATTTGTCAATTAAAAAAGTTATGAAACGTTTTGAACATGTAGTCAACTTTATCATAAAAAACAAGAAAAATAAGTTTAATCAAAGAAGAATTTTCCTCAAATTAAAGTTGTCCAAAATTTGGATGTGTACCAAAAAATATTTCTTTCCACTTCAAATACTATCATCTAGCAATTTGTGTAGTCAAAATTCAAAACCTCTCAATTTTTTATTGCAATGTAATGTAGCAGTCTACCATTAGATTATTTTCATTATTAGTTTGGGATTTATGCAAAAAAATTATCCACTGTCAAGGCCACAATATGATAATTTAAGCCTTTACAACTAGTGATTGTAGTGTCTACCTCAAATAAATGCAAAAAAATAATTAATACATTCAAAAATTAAAGAATGATTACAGCTATAAGTAAATATTTTTGTTTAAGTGTTTAAATATCAAATGAATGATAGATAAAAATTGCATTGAAAAAAATTAGTCTAAATATTTTTCATAATACTATTAGGATATTCTTCGATATAGACTCACATTTCTAAAGTAATCTATTCAATTTCAAAAAATGTTAACCACAAAAAATTACAAATGAGTTGCAAAAATGCTTAAGTCAATGAAAGAAGACTAAGACATGTCAAAGCACAAGACTTGATGAAAGTAGTTCAAATTTCATCTAATTTCATAATATAATTTTTAATGTCTCATCCTCCTCTGTAGAAATACCATATTATATTTTATGCAATCTTGTGCATTTTGAAGTTTATTTCAACCCTACTTGATAACATATAAATGTATTCATGTTTCTATAATGATATTAAAAAAATAAATAAGTAGTTTGAACTACAAATAATGATAATTGTAACAATATATGATTTTGAAAGTATAAGGAAGTTGTGCAAAATAACATTTAAGATTATTTTTTGAAAAAAACAATAATGAAAAAAGAACCAACAAGATTTCAAGTACAAATCAACATCAAGAGTGCAAATAGTTTGATGAGTTTACTATAAAACAATATTTACAACAACAAAAATCACATTTTTGCAACTACTACAAAATTTGAAGATGAAAACTATCAAGACCAAGAAATCCTCGATCTATAAATTGTACAAAAATAAGAGAAGCAAAAGAACTCATGACAATTTAGAATGAATTCTAGAAAATAAATTATTGTTAATTCTCCAAATTTTCTCACAACCTTCTAAGAGAGCATGACTTTATTGAAAATCATCTGTAGACACATGATAATACTACTACTCCCTTGGTCTCAAAATGATCTTTTGGTTGGCCTTATTTTCTTGTCCCAAAATGATTTTCCTAGTGTGACTAGGAAAAAAAGCCCACAAAATGAATTCCCCCCTCTAATAGACATTTGGGTGGCTATTGCCTATGAGTGCGGCCATCATGACAAACACCCACATGATCAATTTTTACTTTAATGTGCGGAAGCTCATGGCAACTTCCAGTGGCTAATTGTGGGGGGTAATGGTTGAATGGGTTTGAAGCTCATGGGATGGAAATTATTTATAAAAATCAAAGTACCTACATGGTGGCTTCCCTTTCCTTTAATTATTGGTTTGTATTGTAGGTTTGCTCACCCCTCCATTCCGCTTGTATTATTCATTTGCAATGAAATTTAATTTCATACGTGTGAGAAGATTAAAAAAAATTCCAAAATTGTGTGGTTATTGTCATTGGTGATTGTGGCCATGTTGCAACTCCAATGTGGACAGTTCTATGGCGAGAACACAAAGATTTATTGGCTAGTGGTGCTTCTCAAAAGGCTCCCCAAATCCCATTTTTAAGTGCTTAAAAGTCATACTTCCAAAATTATTTTGAAACTCAATTTTTTAAGACAATAGGAGTGCATTGAACTCTAGGTACTACTCAAAAAAATTTGAATTTTTTTTAACCTTAATCTGGAACATTTTGTTTAACAGGATGATCATTTTGGGACGAAGGGATTATACAACAATAGCTCCTTTGTCCCTTTGCCATAATATTGGATTCGATACTAGCATTTCGAAATTGAATTTTCAAATCATTTTCAAGTTTGTAAATAATTTGAATGGCTACATTGCTTTCAAAATATTTTTATGAATTTTTGAGGCATTTCTCAATAACTTAATATATTTTTTACATTTTAAAATAAGAAAGTCTTCATCAATCTGATTATTTGATTATTTTTTGGTTTCTATAAATCAAATTGAATCAAAATCATTTTTTGATTCATATTTTTTGCAATGATTCATAAATTATGCAACCTAATGCAAGTAGAAATTATATTTATTATTAATTTCAAAAAGATTTATACCCTCTTGAAATAATTCACGAGCAACTTTCAAAACTTTCAAATGTACTCTTCATACATGTGAGTGTATTATTTAACTCATATCTTAAAGTTGAGGTCTATATTTAAGATCTATTTTTTTTCGAAAAAAATATTATTTTATTTCTGTCCAGAGAAACTCCACATTTATGAGTATAAATAATGGTGAGTATTTGTAAAATCAAATAAGAAAATACTCTCAAAATTCAAAGACATTCTTAGCTGATATAGGAAATATAAAATACTCTTTGTTTAAGAAAATCATTCACCTCACTACCTACATATACCATAAAATTATAAATTAAAAAATATTAAAATATATGTATTTTTAAAATTGAAAAATATCTTGAATAATAGAAATAAAATTAATTAATAATTAATTTTAAATAATTTCTAAACAATATAACAAGACGAAATCCAACATTTTGAAGATTTAAGTGATTTTCAAACTAAAAATGTCTAGTAATGCTTATATTAATATATTAGTAAAATGAAATTTTTAGACTTTTAAAAATTTTTCTATATATTGTTGTTGAAATAGAATTTTTCTACCTAAGAAGGAAACTAAAAAACTTCATTCTTCTGAAATCATATTATCCAATGTCTCCTAATTTTTTTTGAGTTCTTTTGTATTTGTACAAAAAAAATCCACATTCCAAGTGAAAATAATTCATTTATATAGAGAGACACATAAAAATGACTTTATGATGACATACTCGTATGAAAAAATTATATTTTTAATACCATTTCATATTTGTATTCATACATGATTATTTTTTAGAATATTAATTATGACATATTCGATTTCTCATATGAAAGATCTCATTATTGATGTTAAAGAAATGATGAACATTTCATTTGTAACAAGTTTTAATATATATAAATTTCAATATTAATCTTTTATTTTATTGTTATAGCTGATTGTAATATTGAAAATGTATGAATAAATTTTTGTATCTTGTAAAGTTATAATTGCCAACAACTTTAATATATTGATGAATTTCACAATTGTCATTGTAATTTGTACATGTTTTTCATATTGTTTCATATTATGCGATTCTTTTTCTTTGTTTAGTTTAATTAAAAAATTAGGAAGTACTAATAGGTTGTCACAAGACATGTCATATGAAATCTCAATTTATATAAATTTGTATTGTCATATTTGAATTTTTTTTTCATTATATACATCACAATCACATATCATTCAACAATACAACTTTAAATCATTTCATAAAATTGTAATTCATAATTGTTAAAATGAAAATATCAAATATTAAAATCATGGTCAACAATACATCAACAATAACATTGAATTTAAAATATGTAAGAATAAACCATCAATTTTATATGTACAACTCATAGTATTTGAAGACAAGATTTCTTGAGTCTTAGACTTAGTACTTGTATTTTCAACATTTTATTTTGATAAGTGAGATATGCCAATGATATTATACCCTTCAATAATGCATGTGCAATAGAGCATTGTCTTTGTAGAAAAAACCATGGTTGTGCCATGCTACGGTAAAATGAAGACATTGAACTCAAGTAACAAAAATTCATCTCATGTTTTCACATGTCCACTTCTTTCACATTTTACATAGTATTGAACCCAAATCTTACATCAAACATATACATTCAATCAATCTATCCCACATTTATAACATATTCTTAAAACCTTCAAAACTTCACACCTTTTACAAATCAATTAACCCCTTAAGGTTTTTGGCTATGTTTTCACCAAAAACGCTCCCAAACTACCATTTCTAATATATGAACCAAATTTTAGAAAAAAAAAAATTTTGGACACATATAACTGTAGGATCTTGCAGTAAGCTGGTTTGAGAACATGTGGGAAAAATTTCATACATTTCCACCTTGTAGATTGCAAGATATTAGCGTTTGAATTGACAAAAATTCTTTTTTTGTCCCTGTGAAAAACCGGGCAGCTGTTCTTCACAAGGTCATATTTGTTTGAAAAAATGTCCCAAATGGATGTGTCTCTTTTAATTCATTCTTCAAGGCAAATTAGCTAGATGCATGAAAATTTTCAGATCATTTGGAATCATACAACATATAAGAAAAAAATAGTAAGTAGAAAGAAGTAGATAATGATTGAAAATACTAAATTGTTCAGAATTTTGTTATGGATTTGAAAAATGACAATCCCAATGGTTGTAATGTTGTAATAAACAATCTAAATTCTATGATTTTATTTTTTTCAAAAAATATTGAAAATTGAGTAAAATGAAGGACTTTAAAGTTTATATTAGAGTAGAGAATCCATAATTGCCTACAAACTAAAACTCTTCATAACTTTCACCTCATTGATCAAAATGTAATAATTCAAATCTTTCCACATATATTGAAATCTAGAAAATCAATTTCAAATTTTTAATTATGAAAAAAGTGATTTTTTTTTATTTGCCCGAGCTACCCTGGTTGGGAAAGAAACTACATATCATACAATAACTTTTTAATTATGCAACCAAAAGTTATGAAAATTGTTAGGCCTTAAAGCTACTCAATCACATGTTGTGTCAAAATTTCAAAGAAAAAAAAGGAAAATTCCACTCATAGTGAGCTACCTAAAATATCTATAGTGCCAAAAAAACATGTTTGGAACTTTAGGGGTTAAACAACGCAAACTCCATGTCTTTTTTGTCAACATGAAATTGAACAAAAGAATTTGATATTATTCCCAATGTTGTCAGGCCTTGGTTGTCCATTCCCTTAACCCTTAAATGCCCAAGGCACCAGATTCTGGTGTTTCGAAAACTTTGAAATTAAGGAAAACCCAATCAAATTACTATTTTTAGTAGTTTATATTTTTGGAGAATTCTTTTTGAAGTCTAGTTTTAGGATCAAAAAGTTGATCTGAAAAATAAAAGATTATGATTTTTCTATTGAAGATTTAGTGCAAGGATGCCCATTGCAATCTTGACTTCCCGTAGTGTTGAGGGCTCTTGAAAATGAACCTCAAATACACTAGATCTTGGAGGCAAAATCACATCAGAAATTCATTTAAAAAAATTGTAGAATAGATTTTGAATAACCGGAAATTGATTGGGGTTGTACATGCTAGGTCCTATAACCTCATATTTTTTTAGTGCCCAACTTTTTAGAGTTGACATGCAAAAAGTGAATTGAAAAATTTTCACAGTTTTTACACCCTCATGATCAAACATTATAATCTTTCAATCTATAAGAGATATGGTTATATTTTCTTTTCCTATGTGACCTCTAACATGTCTAGTTAGAATTTGTACAGTTACAATTCAAAAGAAATTGGTACAACTTATGAAAATGTTGACTTTTTGTTCAATATAGAGCAAATTTCAAGGAGCTCCAAACAGGCCTTGGGCATTTAGGGGTTAAAATATACATGCACTCTTTGACATCAAAGAGGTGCTTCAAGTCCTTCACATCAATCTCAAATTCTTTGTTGACATATTAGAAGAGCCAACAACAACCATGTGAGATAATCTCCTAAAGCCTCAATCTCATGGTTTTGCATTCCATATTTCTTTAATTTCAACTTCACCAAATATGTATACCTTGACATAATGACATATAAAAAAATAATAAAACATTAAAAAATATAGACAAAAAAAATTTTGAATTTGAAAAAAAATGAATTTTTTTTCCAAAATTTCCAAAATTATTAAAAAACTGAAAACTAATTTATAAAACTAATTTTTTCAAAATTAAATATTTAATTAATATTAATTATTTAATATTATTTGACATGGCATAGTCTTGACAAAGTCTAATCGCTGATGTGGTGAGTTCCCATAGTCCGAGGACTCTAGGAAACTCGTAGGCTTCTTTTACCCCAAAATCTCTTCTAATGATTCAAATAAATAAGAACCAATTTTTTAAATTTGTCTCAATGGTCATTTTTTTCTGTATCATTCTTAAACCTACATATAATAATTCTTCCACATTTTTTTATAGGGTTAGATAAACCTCGTCACCACAATCATTCAAATTCTTGTTAGTTTCCTCAATTAACATCAATTTTATGAGTGGGAATGTAATAAAATGATAACACTAGAAGTCATTGCTCCTTTTATCAAGATGATGTACTAAATTTGGCTCAATTTTTTTATTACCTACATTCCAATCATAATTAAACATCTCATTTTCTGTAAACCTATTCTCAACTTTTATTTTAAGAACCTTCCTCATACACAAAGGTATAAAGTAACCCCTCCTCCTAAAATCATTAATAATAGAAAAAAAATATCAAAAGACTTTTATATTTAATAGAGTGAATATTATTATAAAATTTTGATATATAGAAGGCCCTCTTCAAATGCTCTTTACAATGGTGTAGGGCATTATGTGATGTTGGAAGATTCAATTCAAATAGCCAAGTTTTTTTTTCCCTTTTTGTGGTCAACTAGTTGTGACATAGAATGTGTATAAAAATGACACAACACATACAAAAATCTCTTGTTACAACACCATCTCGATAACTTTATAGAATACATCATCACAATCAAAATAAAATATAATTTGTCGTATATAAAATGCATGTCATATACACAATATAAAATTACTTAATTACACATACCATCATTGATTTGGTACAATCATTTTACATTAATAGAAGGAAATGAAGAAATTCACTTTCCTTTCGGATTCCATAGTGGTCATGAAAAATACACTATAGTGCTAATTTTTTTGAGTGCATATAAAAAGACTTGGAAGATCCAATTAGGAAATCTAAGGCTTAGTATGAAGTTTGCTCAAGGAGATAATGTAAATAGGATGGTTAATAAATTATCTAATAAGATGATTATAACAACATACAAAGATTATTCTTCCAACTAGAATAATGTTAATTTCTTCACATGGTTGGCTAATTTTACAAGTTGTGACTTCACTCCTATTTAAAGTCCACAAGGGTTAAGAATCTCCCCTTCTATTTCCTTTCTTTTACCTTTTATTATTTGTATCTTTTAGCTTTTTCCAAATTATAACATTGAAATTGGCTTAAATACTATTTTTTCTTTCTTTTATTCAACCAATTTAGTCTTCTTGCCACCTTCTATCCGTCCAATTTGGTTTTACTTGTATTGCAACTTGGCTTCACTTTTTTTCTCACATCCACTTGAAACTTTGTTTATCAAATCGGTTTTGTCTTTCTTGGAAACACTATTCAACTTTGCATAATTACAACTATAAGAGTATCTACGTTTATTTGTACCAACTTGGAATCCATTTTCTTCACTTCAATATCACCTATCGTGCAAGTACAACTTTCCTCCCTATTATGATTTAAGTTACAACCTCACAAACACTTGAAAATACCCAATTATTTGATTTATGATACACACACTCCATTAGAACCAATTAAGAACTGTTTTGAAGACAATATATAGATTTTATCTATCCAATTTGGATTGCTAAAAATAAATGATACTCTTCCCTTCCAAATTGGTTTACTAATATACATTCATGTACTTGCAAGCTCACTAATATTAATCAATCATTTCTAATTTAAACAACCACTCTCCAAATTGAAAAACACCAACATATGATACATAGATCAAACTCACAATTTCTTGATTTTCAACTTCTAAATTGAAAATAAACCTAGGACTAATCATTATTAGCTTAGTGATGACATTTGAAACATAAACTCAGACACACCATTAGCACTTTAGGAGACCTCTAAAAATACATACTTTAATCGCAATTATGATTTGAACTCACGATGTTGTTCTCAAATACAACAAATTCCCAATTAGACATAAAATTTCAACTTACAAGATAGCAATAAGTACCATTGCAATTGCATTTTAGATTTTGATTAGACTCACAACTTAAAATCAACCCCCATGATAAACATTTCACATAACACACACTTAAATTGACAACATACACATAGATCAACTCCAACTCTGACTAATTTTGACTTTGACTTAGATTGAACAAATACAAATACATACTAGAACTTCCAACTATGACTCACAAATTGCAATTTCTTAACTCCACACAATTCAACTTGACTCATACTTCCATATCACACATATTCAAACCAATTAGGTATAGAAAATTAACCACATTAATTTGAATAGTGAATATTTTACCAAGTTACAATTTTCAAATTCTCACTCAACAATTGGCTCATTACACACTAGCATCTTATCCCACTAGTATTTTCAATCTTTCCATTGATACCTTTAAACTTATCTAGGCTCACAAAACAAGAAAACGTAGCTAAATTGGAGATGGAAATCGCATGTGCTTCTCGCCGTGGGTCCCTTCCAAACTTGAACTCCACCACCAAATAGGAGCCAAATTGGCACTTACTTACCAACCCAAATCAACTTCTTAACCAACTTGGACAACCACTCACCCAATTGGAATTCTCTTCTATGGGCATGTCAACTTAGTGTCAAATTTGGAGCAACATGCCCTTCTCCTTGGCTCATTAGCAAGCTAACTCACCAATTTAAACACCAAATTGGTGAACTAACTTGCTAACTAGAGAAAAAGTAACAACCAAAAGAACCAAAAAAATGCACAAACAAAACCATCATAATTGAAACTCCACTTACAATGCATTTATATACTTTGAGTTTTTCTTATGTCCCTCTAATAAACCAATATTTTGGCATAGAGCCTCATATAATTCACAATGAAATTTTTACATGTTGAGAACATTGCAAATTCTCACAAACTAGGGTTGTTTTGTCAAACGCATTTTGGGGTTCGGGTGTCGAGTTGTTCGTCTGATGTCGTGTGTCGTATAAGACGAGTGTTACATACACCAGACAATTTTGTCACATAAGGCCTTATCCTATCAGTAGAGACAATTTGAAATCTCCCTTTCTTTATGATCTATAATTTAGAATGTAATAAGTGATTATTAAATTGAGACACTTCAATAAAATGAAACTCAAATATGTCAAGATTGGAAATAGAAAGAGCTTTATTTGAAAGTCAACCTTAAAGTTGACTTTATTAGATGGACAAGGGGGTCTACTAGACGTGTTGGACGTCATGTTCGTCGTGTTGTCGAGTTGTTCAACTAAACAATTAGGTCACAAACTACAATCAAAACTTTAGTACCATTAATCACACAACCCACATATAGAGAGAAGGTCAGGACATCACCTTGTCTAGGAAGGCCCATTCTAATAAACTCTTAACAAATCTATGACAAAACACACTTAAAACACGGTAGTTTTAGCAAATCTCTTCCTCATGAATTATTTTTGCATTTTTCTTACTAATACAATCTGCTATATAGCAATCAATCAAAGTAGGGTGGGAAGGTGGGATTATGGTTTGCATTCCCTCCAATGGTAGGTGAATACATCCCTTCTATATAACTAGAAAGCAAAAATACACAATCGTTGCTAAATGCTATGTGTAGGGTACTTTTTCACTTAAACTTTACTTTCTCCACAAAGCACCTTTAGTATAGGGGTTCATCGAAGGATAAGCCAACGTAGTCTATCATATATGTGTCTAATGTCACTAATTCAAGTAGATGTAAGTAATATGTAAACTAATCTCAAACAGCATATCGAGAAACAATTGTCTAATCTTTTTTCTCTTCCTTTCCCCACCCTTATTCCTAGGTTCTCTCAATTTTGTTGGCAGTCCATTACTTATGTACATAGACATAATGGTATGACCATTACAGTCCTATATAGTGTTCTAAGAGAATGTCAACAAGTCTGGGCAACAAGTCAGGTTGGTCAACAATTCTTCTATTTATGCATGCTCTATGACCTAATCATATATACAAGATAATATTTTTAAAGTAGTACAAATAATTCATTAATTAAACTTTTTTATGTTAGGGTCAACATGTTCAATAATTGCTTGCCATGAGCTTTTCGAACCTAAATGCAAAATGCCTAAAAGAGTTTGTTATAGTGGTCAACAAGTCTAGTATGTAGAAGTATAGAAGGTTTAGGACTAATACCAAATTTTGTTCCTTAGCTTTCTCTTTCTTTAAGATTTGGACCACAAGTCCAAAACTACTGGGTAAGTTGTTCCTAAAACATACACAAGTATTTATCAAACATAAAGAAAGCTAATTCTACAAATTTTGTCCAATTTAAATCCAAAATCTAAATTACAAAATTTATTTTAGAAGTTGTAGGGCTTATAATTGCTCACAACCCTATAACCTAGACCCAAACCAAGGGCACGACCCAAGGGCCGTTCGAAAAATTTGAACCCTTATTTATTTTATTTTTGGTCAAATGATTAGGTCAAATCATCCAAATTTAAATCCAAAATTTCAATTTTAATGTTATAAAATTTATTATATAGGTTAGGGGACCTATAGTCCCTCACAGCCCAATGACCTCTTGACCAGTTTTATAACCATGGAAAGAAGTGCCTATATCTGTGGATTGGACCTATGATCGTAGGCAACAAGTCTTGACTAAAGCCAAGCAACAGTTCTGGAATTCCAAATTCCTAATTTGATTTTTGAGGAAATTGCCACTGCAGCGATGTTGATTGGAGCTTCCAATTTCCAATTTTTGATTTTCTTCCCCTGCACCTAGAATTGCAACTCTTCGAAGATTGTCACGCCTCTTGCGCCAGCTTCTTAGGCCACAATTCGGGCTGATTTCAATGCAATTACTGAAATTTCCAGTAATTCTTGCTCACTCAATCTCTCATTGACTATCTTCAATCTGCACAAATCCGTCTGCATGCTCGACGTCATCAACCCCAGCCAAGCGAGAGCCTCCTGCTCAAATTGGAAAAATTGGAAAAATCTTATTAACGGATCGAACCTAGAGATAGAAATCTAGAATGCAGACACTTGGGCGACAACAAATTCGACCACAGATCCAAAAAAAACAAAAAAACAAAAAAAACTCGAATGGAGATTGTCCTCGTCTCTTGATCGATTCTCTCAAAATCAAATTCGTTGATTCCCACAACAAGCTCTCCGATTCTGATCTTGTCGATCTTGAGCAAAAATTCACACCAGTGGCGCACCTTCTCCTTCAAAGTGCTTTGATCATGCAGCGTCGAGTTGAGGATTTTAAAATTGAATTTTGGAAATCGTCATTGAAACTAGAATTCAAAATTTGACTCTCACAGATTCTGCAATATAAGAAAACCATTCACAAGATTTGCAAAGCCAAGCACACATAGACACAGATTTGCACAATTTACACACAACAATTTGTAGTAAATGTTTGAATTACAAATGCGAGAAATCTACACATGAAAACAAGTGATTCTACCTGAAAACACTTGAATTTTTTTTAGTTTTTCCCTATTTTGAAGCTAGGACAATGGTGCTCGCGCCCCATTCATCCATTTTTCAATTTTTCATCCTGAACTTGTGTCCCATTCATCCACTCCACACCCCATTCATCCTTACTACCCTATTCACACTATAAAAGTTTAAACTACTTTTATTTTTACTTTATCTCTACTTTTTATTTTCAAGTGTTTTTATAATATTTTCTACTACTTTTTTCTACTTTTCTATAACTTTTCTACAAAAAAAGTTAAAAATAAACCTAAAAAGTAAATTTACTATACTACATTATGACACCTATTGTAGCAGTTAAGTTTATAAAAGAAACAAGTGTAAGAGCAAACTTGAAAGGTGAATCTTTGCAATCTTTGTGAAATGCTTAGGGTTTGAGGGTCTTGGCTTCACCTGCACCCATAGCCACAAAACGAACATATGGTTAGTTTTTGGTTGTGTGTGAGGTGTCTACAGCCAAGGACCAATTGTTATCCTTTTTACAAATCCTAAGCAATTTAATGAAAGCAAGATGGAATCAAGTTGGAAAAAGCCATTTGAACAATGGTGTAATTTGCCATGTCAAACCTTATAGGCCATGGCGCCTCTTAATGTAGTGTTAGTAGAGTGTTGTATAAATTTAGCACAATTTTTGATGACATATGAAATGTATGGCTAAAAAACTTTCTCTCCCACCCTAGTATTCTTCCTTCTACCCAAAACTGTTGTAGCCTTACAATTTGCCTAACAATCACAGCCTCTAAACTATACTGCTTGAAGTCCTTCTAACCGCACAGTTTGAGGTCCTCAGTTGGAAGTCCTCAGCTTGGCCTTCATCAGCGTGGAGCTTTCACTGTATCACTAAGCAACAAGTCTCCACTCCAGTAAGTCTGGGCACAATAATATCAAGTGTGGATAGGAGCAAGTAAGGCTAATTGAGGCATTATTTTCCCTCATAGCCAAAATGTGAGGCTATGTCCATGATGTGGATTCATGATGCAGTTCAAGTAGTGGTTGTACTTACAATATAACTCTGATTTTCTCATGTTTATATTTGGAACCACCATTACAGGTAGTAGTGGTGCTAGTATAAGGACGGTAATTTGTACATTAGCTTTTGTGAGCGCCAAATTACCCACCCTTGGTAATTCGTGAAGACAACTAAGTTCAGGGTTTTGACTAAGTGACTCCTACTTTTAGATGTCTAAGCATGGTCCACTCTGCCTTCTAAGCAATGGATCTTTGTACTGAGTGCCTAAGTGACCCCCAATTGCAAGATTAGCTTAAACTACTTCCAATGTTTTGGGCTGACTGGATGGAAGGCCTGCTGGATGATTTGGATGGAACCCACACCAGGGCAGAATTATCCTAGGAACACTCTAGTTCATTTCGTGCCATTTCTAAAAATATAAGACTTGACCTTAACTAACCTTCCTAGCCCAAGTTATGGGTGGATGAAGTTTGACTACTACTTGGTTCCTCAAACTTCATCCATCTATTTCACCTAGTTCCCTAATTCAAAAAGATCCAAAATTTGGGGTATGGTTCACAAGGATTTCTCCTACCCGAATCTGAAGTTGGACCCTGATCGGGGATTTCTACTGAATTTTCATCCAAGCCTTACCTAAACTTCATCCGCTAATTTCTCCTAACCTACAACTCGGAATTGACTTTTCTCTTAGGCCCTGGACCCTAGTTAGGAGCCTCCTCTTAATGTGTTTAATTCCCTAACTAACTCGGAGTTTAGCTATTCTTCATCCAATTTGATCCTAAACTTCATTTGGCAATAACTTTCTCAATTTTCACCCGATTTGGGCGTGCTTTAGGGTTTTGGAAAGCCACGACCTTCTTCTCTACGCTTGTGTCCCTGGAAATGACCTGACCTACAGTCCTAAGGGTCTGATCTAGGGTAGGCCTCGGCCCACACCACTAAAATCTAGTTAGAGCCCTAAGGGAAGGATGGGGAGGTTTAACTCATACCTTGGAACTTGAGTCGATGTTCGTGCCCACCGGAAGCTCTACCTCCTCCGCCATGAACTCCCATGTCGTGAGACAATGAACCACCATTCTAATCATAAAATAAATTGGTACAAGGATTTAATTGTTAATCTTCCTTTCCTATTTCTTTCCACCTCCCCTCTTTTCTTTACCCCCACACTCTGAGGTGGCCCACCTAACCCCTCGCTCTTACCTACTAAGCTAACTTTAAGTATGTGTCATACCTTCCTCCAAGTTGAGCTACTTCTTACCTTCTACCTCCTACATCCTACACTTAAGTCTCACACTTAATCTCGTGGTGATTACCTACTTCTAATCTAAGGGCCTAAATAAGTCTTGAGGATTTCGCCCTATCCTACCTACCTTCCCCCTCCCCCTTCAAGTTGTCTCTCCCTTGTCATTTCGCCTCATTCTCTTGACTACTTGCTTGTTGCTTTGGTGGTGTTTAGGGGAGATAAGGAGTTGGATTCCCCGCCCCAACAATTTGTTTGGTGCAGTTGGATGTGTCGTAGACCTCTTCCCTTTTTTCCTTTCCTTTCCACCTTAAATTCCGGTCCACCCTTTCATTTTTTTTCTTCACAGCCTAGACAATCCTTCCTCCCTTGCAACCCTGGAGTCCCAGTAGAACCTCCAATGCCCTAGTAGAAACCCTAAAGACCCCAACTGAGCCCCAGAGACCCTAGCAGAAACCCTCGATCCCTAATAGAACCCCTAGAGATCCAAGTAGAACCCCCCCGATCCCTAGTCGGAATCCCTCAATACGCGGCAGAACCCCCCGATACCTAGGCAGAAATCCCAGCGACCTCAGCCAAAACCCCAGAGACCTACTGTCAGTAGTCCCTAGCCCTGCCGGTACTCGCCCCAAAGTCCGACCTTGGCCTTTTGGATATTAAGGTTCTGGTGGGTTGGGTGTTGGGCTAGTCTAAACTAGTCGATGGCTTGGCTTTGATGTTGTTGATTTTTTTGTGAACTCTAGGGGGGTTTGGGGCATGCCATGCCTATGGGTTGCGGATGTAAGTTAGGTTTGTGGGGTAGCACACTTAGTTGGATTCTCCTAATTGCTCCTTACCTTTGACTTTTTACTTCTACCTCTATCTTTTAGGGACCTAAATCTTGGTTTGTTCCCAACGTGTTTTGGGAACTAAACCTTGTGGGGAGAAGGGCCACGTGGTTTTACGGTTCTACTATGAGGTGGTTTTAACACACTGCTAAGACTTTTCACCCCAAGGGGGGTTCAAAGCTTTGCCGTCGTTTCCCCTTTTTTAATGTACTACTAAGACTTTTCACTCCAAAGGGGGGAAAAGCTTCGCCGTCTTTCTACTTATCTCCTACACTATGAGGACTTTTTTACCCTAGGGGGTTTAAAGCTTCGCCGTATGGGTAGGACCCACTATCCTCACACCCTTGTGTCTCTCAACAAGGAATAACACATCACTGTTAGAGACAAGGACAAATGACACTGAAAAGGGCCTTGGATACTCAAGGGCTAGCGATACAGGTTCGTAACATCAATAACTTGAACTAAAGGCCCCCAAAGTGGCATCACCAATCATATGGGGGGTTGCTCTTGGATTAGTACACGACAAAACAAGGAAAGTGACCAAAAAGGTCTCTCAAAGGTATGCACCCTCGCTCTAGCAACCTAATAAGTTAGTAAAAGCTTCCAAGCTCAAGCTTGGAAGAATTAGTACCACGTTCAATCAAAAAGAAAGGCAAGGGACCCACAAAAGACCTTGCGAGCTCCAAAAACATCAACAATGGCCAAAAGTGCCCAAAAAACACCGTTGCAAAGTTTGTGACTAAAATGCCACAATTCCAACATCAATTGAATCCAACGGACTCAATTACACAAAAAAAGAGTGGTGAGAGAGGAGAAGGGGTACTCTTTTATACTCTTTCCCGAGCACCCACCTCTCCTCATTCATCTAAGTTAACCTTATCTTCTTGGATTTTCATCCCAAACTCAAGGTTTTCATCCTATGTTGGCATACTAAGCTAACTTTTAGAGATTAACTCTGAATCGCAAACGGATTGCGCCATTGGCTTTAAAAGGCCATTTGTAATTCTTGTGAACCTCCTCCCCCTTTTCTATCTTCAAAATCACAACGAAACCTAGCACCAACGTAACACCAAAACCTAAGGAAAATCCCAACTTTGGGAGGTTGACTTTTCTAGCAAAAGTAACTAGCTTAGGCTCCTAAGTAGATACGAGGGAGTGAGAAAAGACCTATCTTGTGCTCCATTCCGCTTCCATATGCTCTCGCTCCACCGGTCAAACCCACCATGAACTTTAATTTCTGTTAATTGTCGGGGAATGCTGCAGGTTCGAGTACTTCTGACTATCAGAATGTTGTGAAACTTGTTGAGGCAGCTTATTAACATAAATGAAGCTATTCTAATTTTTAGTGGGATTTTACCGCCACCTGGAGAATTTCTAGGAATCTCTCATCGTAGGTTTGGGCAATTGACCGTCCAAAAAGACATCTTCTAACTATCAGAAAATTCCAAATCTTTTTGTGGAACCTCCCACGAGATCCCACAACACATGTGTAGGCTCATATTTTTACTCTACGCATTGGCCTAGAGGAACAATTTTCACCTCCTCGTTTAATTACCGATGGCCGGGGAATCTTAGCGAATCAACTTCGCCATTGATTCCTGGACATGGATTTGACCCCAATCCACCCTCTTTGGACCTTAGATTCCTCCATGGTCCTGCCTTGGGATTTTCGACAACTATAAGCCAATAATTTGGGGTTTTGCTATTTCATCAGTGGAATGGGAAAACTAGAACCTATCTCTAGGAATTGATTATGATGCCTCACCAGGGTTCCCTTGACCAAATCTAGCTTAGAGATGTTCGTCCCATGTGGGATTTTGAGCCTAATATACCCATCACTCATAATTGACCAAATTGCCACGATTAGTTGGGTTCTAACCTATTTACAACTCATGGTTGCACCATTCTAGCTATACTATTCTCAAACTAGACCAAATACTATATTGGAATGTGACATTCCTATTTTGGTTCTACACTCTTTTTAGGGCTTTTTGTACAATAAAGTGCAATTAAAATGACAAAATACGAAAAAAAAAAAAAAAAAAAAAAGAAAGAGCTCCTGGTGACAAATTGGGGGCTCACAGCTCTCTTTTATTATGAGCCAATCATAAGTGGAAAAATGACAAGTAGCTAGTATGAGTGGTACTTTGTTGAAATATTATGAATACATATGGCTTAGTGGATTACCACTTTCTTTGTGGTAAATGTACATGTGGTAGTAACACTTGGAAGGATAAGGCCTATTACCAAAGGTAGTCAATCCAAAAATATTTAGATTTTGGATGAATGGATGTCCTTCTCTATTTCCTTTCCAAAATAATTGTAGAAGTCCTTCATAGGAAATACTTTATTCAAGGGAAGTTTGAGATTAGATTATCTTTTTAAAAAAAAGGATCTATTGGAAAGAAAGGAATTTTTTCCTTTGTCATTTTATTGTGTAGAATTGTACAAGGGATGTGCTTTGTATGTGTTACATTCCAACCCCGTGTTTGGAATAGTATCCTTATTTTGTTTGTCATTTCTTAACAATAACAACACTTTAAGAGAGAGAGATAAACACTAATTGCCCTTGATCCTACAAACAATCCTTAAATATTTATGAATAAATTACTTATTTGGATATCTTATAATTTTGGCCCTTGCACTCGTAGTAATAGCAAGTTCAACAACATTTGTTTCCTCCATCACCTCCCATTGATCCATTGCAAAATCAACATATCCATTATTTTTTATAAACATAAAATGTACTTTACATCTTAAAATTGTATGGGGAAGAAAATATTGTATCAAGGTTATAGTTGATGTTACACAATTGTTTTCCATCTTTTTCATGTGTTGAATAAACATCACTTTACAAATAATGAACAAAAGATTTGATTTCATACAACTCATAGTAGGTTTCCACATAAAACATGCACAACCACTTAAAATGTGGATGACCTATTTAATGTATAAGAAAAATCTTCAAGAATAACAAACATGAAATAATTCATAATATTCTTGGGAGGTCCACAACTATTGCAAGATTCACTTCATTGAATATATTCATGTTCATAAATAAATGTAATTCACAAAAATTTCGGAAGACACCAAAAAATCAACCAATGTTGTGATAGCCCTTCAAACCTTCAATTACAATTTATACATGTTTAGTCAATATACGATTGTTTACAAAAATATGAAAATTAATTGCGCTATAAATATACTTATTCATGTATATGAACAAATATATATATATAATTCTATTTTGAATCAAATATGATTATTTTCACTACTAGAAAATTATGATAAAACCATAAAAATAATCAATTGATTTTTATTGTTTGGGGTACTATAATGACCATTTTCACTGAATTTCAAACTTTTTGTAAAAAACAACAAAATGGCCATTTGCTTTCTATTGATTTGAATAGTGCAAAGACCAAATGAACAAAATTTTAGGAAATCTAGAAGTTTTTTGGAAGTATTTTTGAATTAAAAAAAAATCTTTTTTGGAATCTTTTAGGAATCTTTTTCAATCTTTGGACTCCATTTTGCATATTCATAATATTTTTGAATATTTTTGAACGTTTGAAATGTTCTTGTACTATAGCATTGGGGCAAGGTGGCAAGGTCGTCACATTGATGTCAAATAATTAATTAACCTTTAAAGCCTTAAGGCATGATTTCAAGCCATTTTCTTGCTCCCAACAAGTCCTTTCTAGTAGGGTTGTTCTGTCGAACACATTTTGGGGTTGGGTGTCGAGTTGTTCGTCTGATGTCGCGTGTCGTACAAGACGAGTGTCGTGTATACATGACAATTTTGACGAATAAAGCCTTATCCTAACCACAGAGATAATTTGAAATCTCATTTTATTTATGATTCATAATTAAGAATGGAATAAGTGATTATTAAATTGAGACACTTCAATAAAATGAAACTCAAATATGTCAAGATTGGAAATAGAAAGTGTTTTATTTGAAAGTCAATCTTAAAGTTGACTTTATTAGACAAACAAGAGGGTCTACTAGACGTGTTGGACGTCGTGTTCGTCGTGTTGTCGAGTTGTTCGGCTGAACAACCATGCTTTCTAGTGCAATATTTGTTGATTGTGATTCTTGTAAAATTTTTACCAAAGGTGTGTTACATTACTATCTTGATGCCTTAAAAATTTCAAACCATTCCTAGTTGTGATTAAAAATTTATGTCTTAAAAGGTCAATTTTTTTAGTTATGGTAATTTTAAGCAGTCATGAAAAATAGATCCAATAGGTTTGAATTCTTTATACATACTCTCAACAAGAGTGTGAACATAATCCTCAAAGCTAAAAGGCCTACAAACACATGATTTTGACTTACAAGTGTTTGAATAAGTTTTCATCATTTGGACAATGTTTAAAACACTATAGTTGGAATTCAATGTACAATGAAAAATAATTTTTTAACTCAATCATTTACAATTTGGTGCTATTTAACTCAACAAAGTTTGGCGTCCATTTTGGAATACTAGAATTTTTTTTTCCAAAAAACTTTGAATTGAAAAACATTAGTAAATCAAACAAACTTTCATTTCTTAAAATTCATTTAGATTTTGAGTCTCCACTTAAAACTTATGGACAAAATTCAGAGAGGGGTTGGAAGGGAATTTTTTTTAATATTTTTAAACATCCTCTATGAAATTTTTGTCCATAACTTTTGATTGAAGACTCAGAATCACAAATGTTTTTTTTTAGATGAAATTTAGCTTGGTTATTCAACTTTTTTAGTTCAAGATTTTTTGAAAAAAAATATTCTACTATGCCAAAATGACCACCAAAGTCTATTGAATTTTAAAAACACCAAATTGTAAATGCATAAGAAAAAAATTTCATGGATTATACATTGAATTCCAATAGTGGTGTGGTGGTAAGAGCCTAGTGCTCCTAGGCACAAGATCTTGGGTTTGAACTTGGCAGGTGACCATGGGTTGATAATGTAGCTTCCCTAAATTTCAATGTCATTTTGACCAAGACAACACAACCAAAACAAGTGTAAACAACAATTTTTGGTTGTTTTGGTTGCAAATTTTTCTAGTAGTGTTCTATCAACCGGTGGAGTATTGGGCATGATAAAAATGCCATACAATAATGTCTTTAGAAGTCTTAACTACCAATGATAGTCTAAACACCAACTAAAGAAATCCTTTGGACAACTTTACAAAAAGAATTCTTCTAGCTATCTATATTATGAAGATAATTCGACTAGAAAATTTCACCAATTTTAAAGTTTTCATCTTTGAAAATAATTATTTTTTCCATTTGGATTTTGAATTCAATAAACTTTTTTGAAAATCTTGGTTACTATTCTAGTTTGCTTGGTAAAATTTTTATGTCAATCTAACATTACAAGGAAATGTAGTCCAAGATGACAAATTTTTGATAAAGAATTGTCTAAAATGACAATAGCCATATTATTGCTACCTCATCTTGTCAATTTATGAGAACTTGTCAACATTTTCTCAAGTTGTTGTCAAATTTGTAGTTGATGTTTGGTTCTCTTTTCCCTATTTGCCAAAAACACAAAGACTCCATTAAGTTCTTTGTACATTTAACATTTCATTCATTGCCATAGATAATTATCTTAGCATGAGTTATGTACAAATGTCAAGCTCTCTGTATATAGATGGAGTGGTAGGAGGTAGAACAATCTATATGGGATATGTCATTTAGAAGTTGTAAAGCTCAACCGCTCATAGTTAAGTTTGAAATAAAAATTGTATTAAAACTAGAATTTCAAACCTCATTTAGGCATAGTAGAATAACTTTTAAAAAAAAACTTTGGACTAAAAAAATTTCCTAAATCAATTCGAGTTTCATGTTCAAAAATCTTTTTGATGTTTTGATCCTCTAATCAAAAGTTATGAACAAATTTCAGAAAGGATATTTTAAAAGGTAAAAAAAAATTCCCTTCCACCACCCCTTTGAAATTTGTCCATAACTTTTGATTGGAGGATCAAAATATCAAACGAATTTTTGGACATAAAACTTGAATTGATTTCCCAACTTTTTTTAGGTCAACTTTTTTTTGAAAAGTTATTCTACTATGCCTAAATGAGGTTTGAAATTTTAATTTTAATACAAATCTTATTTCAAACTTAACTATGAGCAATTGAGCTCTTACAACTTCTAAATGACATATCCCATATGGGTTGTTCTACCTCCTACCACCCCATGTGTATATAAAGAGCTCTCGTCTCCTTTCCAATCCACAAAACAAAAGTGATTTACTATGTGCAATGTCAAAATGGCAATTGGCTATTTGAACTTGTGTTTTTATTTAATATTTGAAGCCTTAAATTTAAAGCAATTTCGAATTTGATATTTTGTTTTTTACAAAAAATAGGTTCACTTGTAACCATTGATTAGGCCTTCATGCCGGCATGGTAATAGGACAACTAACAAACGAGGGTATTAGGGAATACAAGTTGACAAAAATTCTAGCAAAATGATAAAATAGTTGATAGAATTTTGTCAAATTATTGGCCGAATCTACAAGTTCCCATTGACAAAACAATTGATAAACTTTTGTCAATTTTTTGTCAAATAGGACACAGCTTCCCTTGTAGTATAAATTATTATGAATGTATGGGAATGATACAACTTACATTCAAAATATGAACAATTTAAATTACAATGAACTCAATTAACGTGTTTGTTTAATCATGAGAAACATTTCAATAGTAGGGGGATAGTTCAATATTACTTCATGCAATTTTTTTGCTATTTTTGGCTACTTCAAAGCCATTTTGTAGACACATTAAGTCATTTTAATGAGATATTTTTCTACCAATGTGTTCATGTGAAGATTTTGAATCACTTTGTAGTTTAAATGCTTTTCATTTCAATGGGAAATATCCCAAAACATTAAAGTCCAATGTGTTCCTTAGTACATTTCAATTTCCATATTTAACATACACTACAAAATTGCATGGTTGAGATTTCTATACATACTTCACTTACATTTAGGCATCTAATAATACCTATAAATTGTACAAAAAATTAGACACATTGGTACCAAAAAACATAAACTTGACCAAATAGAAGTTCAAGTAAAACTCACTCAAATTGCTAAAATCCAATTTTGTGAAGGAAAGTACTATCATTCTTTCTTTGATACTTTTGTCTTGGATTTCTACTTCGTTTTTGTATTGTATTATATATTCCTTTAGAATCTCTTCTATCATTACACCATCTAAAGTATTATCTTCCCAATTGCAAGGTTGTGAAATCACAAAACATTCATTTTCCTTATATAGGTCTATTTTTTTTTCATTTCCTTCAAAGTTCTCCCACATTGTATTTTTGCATGAGCTTTGTGCTTTATGATCATATTAGCTTTCCCTGTTCCTTTTGTCATCATGGATTTTTGATAGGTACTTTCCTTTGTTCATTACAAATGTTTAGAAGGTTTGCAAAAGCTTGAGTGTGTTTAATCATTATTATATAAGAATACTTGGGTAAAAAATTATCGCAACCAAAACTAGCTACATTTCATTTGATGACACTATACATTACGCTATAGGTAGACAACTTTAAATTTTCATTTTTTCTTAATTCTTGGCTGAAATTTTAGAATTGTAGGATGTGTAAATTATTACACACATGAGAACTATAAAAATTCAACCATAAATAAATAAAAAAATCATTCAATTAAACCATAAATTTTTTGTAAAAGGAACTACAACCAATTTGGGTTGTGAAATTTTTTTATCAAGTTTTGTTTTAGTGTTAGATGTATAAAAGCTTACAAATATAAATTGGCATAAAAGTCATTATTACATGGTCAAAGGTCCATGGATTTGGGGCTTAACATGTGTGATTGTACCTTAATGTAACCAATGATAACTGTGACAAATAAGTGTGTTAGACTTGTTCCCTATATGGGGAACGAGCCACTATTGTTTAGAAAAAAAGGTATATTAAAAAATTATAATAATTTAAACAAATCAATAAATAAAATTCTTTAAAAATATGAATCAATTAATGAATTACTATTAGCTCATGTGATAGTGTCGCTGCAACATTAGATTGTTGTTGTGGCAACGTTCCCCATTGTTTGGGAACTTTGGGAACTCGCAGTCTTCTAGAGGGTTGAAATCCCCTCTAATGGTGGTCTTTATCTCTCTCAAAATGTTGGTTCTACAAACCATATTCCTTTTTACTTCATTTACCTAGAAGATAGGTCTTGCTTGATATATAAAGTAACAAAACGAGGTTGCACATGTCATGAGAAATCCCCATAGTGCATTGCTTGCAATCTATTGTGTTGTATACCCTACGAGATGTGGTAACAAAATAAAATTTGTGTTTTAGAAGAACAAAAGAACATGAGAGAATTAGGTGTTTTGAATGTAAGCTTAGATAGTGTGTTCCTTACGATTGTTGGAGCCTTATTTTGTTGTCATTTTAATTCTATAACCACCATTTTCTCACCCTTATCATCTAATATGTATAGTGATCTTAGCTGAGTACAAAGTCAATATGTATCATAGTCAAAATGTTGTACCACAACAAATGCAAAAGCTTGGATGGATGATATTGACATTGAAATTTTAGGTTAGGAGTCATCTTTTGATAGTCAATGAATACATAGGACTTGAGTGCTACTACAAATAAAGTCCACTTCTTCACAAAATTATTGGATTTTTATAGATTTTAAAAATTGGTTCTTCTAGAATGAATAGTCACTATGAAAAAAACCTATGTTTCAGGTGACGAGCCTAAATTTTTTTACACAAATTTTAGGTGACACCTAATGAAATACCATATTTTTATGTCAACAAAAAGATTCAACATAATATCTTGATAATATGTTGAACATTTTTGTTGACATAAAAACATAAGTGTTTCATTAGGTGTCACCTAAAATTTGTCACCTAAAACATGATTTTATTTTAGTGAGTGAAGTGCTATGTGAGATGTTCCATAATCTTTTTCTATTACCTAAATCCCATTTATGTATGATAATGTATTCTCTGTACAGAAGCCGTAAACCACTTGTATAACATTGAGGAACATGAACCGAGAGAAGTACCATGAAATCTGAGGTTTGAAATGTGTAGTGTCTGACACTATGAATGAGTGTTGGATTATTTTAAAGAAATTAAAATAGAAGAATAATTATGATTTGTACTACAATGCAAATTTTTCATTTTTTGTTGCTTGGACTCTATTGCAATGGTTGAACTTTGTTATACCTATGGGATGTGAATGACACTACAATAAGTACACCAATTGCAATGTATGAAATACCATTATTTGTTTGATTTTTGTGTGAATTTATATATTGATTATGTGGATAGAGTACAAGAGAGGTCCATTATCACTAGAAAAACATGAAAAGATAAAAGTATTGTTGAGCAAGTTCTCATGATTGTCTATAAGATATTGTTTGCAAGCAAGTGCAAAATCTACAATCATAGCAACGGCCATATTCAAGATTTTGTTGTACAAAGCATTGTGGTGAACAAAGCAATTTCAAGTACCTATATGTACTTATCATATACCGAATGGATATACCATAGTCATACATTGTTATTGCAAATGATTTAAATAAAAAATGTAGTGTTAAAATCTATAACAGTGTACCCATTTGATTTAGCTCATTTTTGTCAAATCTTAGTTATAGTAGTAAAAACATGTGGCATTCAAAGAAAATGGAGAGCATTTTCTTGTTAATTTCATCAAGAATGTGTGGGTAAATTTTACATGAATGCAATGCTAAAATTCACAGTACTCTTGAAGCAATAGATTCCGTACTTGGTGATCTTGTTCTTATGTTAATCACAAGGAGGTGTAGAATAAGCAAGCTCTACACTAGATGCATTGAAGATAATATCTTACTTATCATTTGACATTGTTTAATTCTAAAGTTGAGCTTTGGTATTTATAATACTCTATAAACAAGGTGTATAATATGAAATACTAATAGAGATGTAATTTCAATTTTTTTTAAACAATATTCCATATATATATATATATATATAATTAAATGGATTTCATATATATTGTACCGCACAAATACAATTCCACAATCTTTGTACACTCTCACAGACTGTTTGTCATAGGAAATCTTAGATGTAGTATTAATGTGCATATCACCTTGAATTTGGTAAGTTCATTGAATTTGAACAATAGTAGAAGCATACAAAGATAGGAGGTAACCATATCATAAATCTTGGATAGTTGTTGTTCATATGAAGACTTGACTTTGATTATGAATGTTGTCGCTATTCATTTTTTGGAATTGAACATGTGTATGGGAACCACCAATTGTCATAGAAGATTTCAAGGTTAGGCATGTGCAAAAGATAGAGTGTATTGAATCCTTGGCTTTTACATTAAATTGACATTGACTTAATATAATAAAGTATGGAACATGAATTGCTAATAAAATATGGCTCCAAGACACCCATAACCCAATGTTTTCAATCTTTGTATGTTGGTATGTATTGTTGTAGGGTGCCCAAGGAGGAATTTCTCATAAATGCCGATGACATCACCCAATTTATCTAAATTTGTAAAATTTCCTTTATTTATTCAAAATTCAATAGGTGAAAGCAAAAACTATTTTTTGATAGATGAAATCCATGTATAAACAAATATCTTTTCAAGGAGTTTCAAAGGGCTAAAGCAAAATACTTAAGAGAATTTGGTAGTGCTACATAATGAGTATATGCCTACAAACAAGAATATGCATGTCATTTTCATATTTCTACCACAACGACTACCCTTTTGACACCTGGGGAAAAAAATAGAAGTATTGTCTTTACGTGCATACTTGGAAAGTATAAGAACAAGAAGAGGTAGATGCATATTAGGTTAAAGTAAAAGAATCAAGTTGTATGCAATTTGAGAATCTACAATTATAAATCCTATTGAAAAAAAAATTGATCAAACGAAACATCAACTTCAATCTATAAAGGAGCATGATTGCTAGAAATGTGGCTAAATATGAATATGATTTGAACATGAAACATGCATTGACAATGTCTTGGATCTAATATGGAACATGAGAAATGTAAGCAATTCTTTTATAGATGGAATACAATCCCCTTCTACTAAGTACTCAAAAGACCCTTGGTTCTTAGTTTAACAATGAGGTGTTGTCCACAACTCCAAGTGCTCAAGAAAGTTTTATGTGCCAATTAGGACCTTCGAGACCAAGTGATAGACCAAGATGCACCTATGTACTCTTCTAACTAAGTGGTTTTTTAATTGGTTATGAAGTTTGTTCTCCCTAACGGCCTTTCCAGTAGTACCATTCGAATTCAAAATTCAATAATATACAATCTACATCTACAATTCCTTCTAACAAAGTTGAATGGAAGGATTTGTGGTAGTAATAATCTTATCTTCAAATTAGTGGAGCTAGGTTAAAAATGTGCGATCCACCAATGACTCTTGTTATTTAAAGAAAGTTACACAAATGTTCAAACTTTCTTGCAAAACCCCTAAATTTGATTTATTTGAAGTTTGAATAAAAAAAAGTTTGCAAATGTAGAGAAACTATTCTACAAAACTTTCTCACAATTTGTGAAGTAATATTTTTATCAATTTTAAATACCTCCTTAATTAAATGCATTTCATTTGTAGAATAAGTCTAATCAATGAAATTTCCACTCTTTCTTCTACAAAGATTGTCTATCTCATGTGATTTATTAAAAAAAAATCACATAAAAATCTAAAAGTAGTATAAGAAACACGAGTCCTTTCCTAAAACATCACCTTTGTATAAGAACCCAAGAAAAAGCAAGTCTAGAATACCATTTTATCACTCAAAATCCCTAAACAATACAATTTCTTCTAACAAAACTTTCAAGACAAATGATGAGAATTGCAACATTTTTCTACTCACTTTATAAAAGTAGTGCTACCATGTTGATTTCACATTGCATTATCATGTAGAAATACCAATACAAGATCATATTCACTATAAGAATTTGCCTCTTCTCCACTAAAATACCAGAAAAGAAAGAAAAGATAACAAAAAAAAAACCCACAAAAAACAAGTAGGCTCAAAACTAGAGTTTTGGGGGAGAAAAAAAAAGTAATGAAGTTGAAAAAAAATCAAGTTACAAACTGCCCTATTTTAGAAAGTATAAATTTTGTAGCCCCCTTTTATTTTATGCTGCCTCCAAGAGGCAACCTTTCAAGGACAAGTCAAGATCCTTTAGACATTTTTTCTAAGGTCTCATCTCTAGTGTAAAGAGGGCCTTTGACTACCTTGCAAATTAGCAAATTAGTGCAAGTTAGTATTGAAGTGTAGGCCGACGTAGCAATAAAATTATCCTTTGACCCCTAAATGCCCATGGCACAAAATTTTGGTGTTGATAAAACTTTAAATTTAAATAAAACCTTACCAAGTTATTCTTTTTAATAGTTTGTACTTTTGAAAAAATCTTTTTGAAATCTAATATTAGCATCAAAAATCCAATTTGAAAATAAATGATTAAGATTTTTCAATTAAAGCTTTTGTGCAAGGGTATGAATTACAAATCTTGACTTTCTAGAATTGAAGACTCTTGGAATTGCAATTGAAATACACTAGATCATGGAGAAAAAATCACATTAGAAATTCATTTAAAAAAATTGTAGAGTATATTTTGAAAAGTCGTAAATTAAATGGAGTTATGTATGTTATGTTCTATAACCTCGTATTTTTTTGTGACCTCTATTTTAAATTTGACATGTGAAAAGAAGATTGCCCGGAGGATTGAAAGACTTCAAATTACCTTCATAGTTTCAAGCCCCTCATGATCAAACATTATAATTTTTCAATCTATAAGTGATATTGGTTTGTTTTTTCCATGTGATCTTTAACATGTCTAGTTTGAATTTGTACAATTACAATCCAAATGAAATTGATGAAACTTTTGAAAATGTTGTCTTTTTGTTCAATAATTTAAAGCAAATTCCAAGAAGTTGAAAAAAGGCCTTAAATATTTAGGGTTTAAATGGAATGTGGAGAACTATGCGTATGATACTATATTTGACTTTCCAAGAATACAAATTATGCATTGAAATATAACAAGACACGCACCAATTAGATTGTTAATTCGACAATTAACATCTTTTGTTTGGAGGTCATATTAAGATCTAAATCTTCTCATGCTCATATATGGCACCATACTCATAGAATACAAGACCATTTTGCAACTTCTAAAATACATTGAAGGTGCAATAATGATCCAAATTAGAAGGATCATATAGAATTGGATCTAGCTCAAGATAAATGAGAATTTTTGCCTAAGAAAGAGAAATAACTCCAACATTTTATTTGGTTGGTGTGATTTAACACTTAAATGATGGACTGGCGACTGTGGAAATCATAACTATTGAAATTGTGTAACATCATCTATTTTAAAAACCCTGAAAATACTCATTGGGAGTCAAACTATTGTAGAAGATTTTCCCTTTCCACCCCCAATTTTGAGGATGAATAGTTGCATTTCTATCCTATACAAGAGAATTCTTTGTCATTCATTGGACAAAAAACATCTATCGTGTCGTTTATGGGTTAAAAGTATATTAAACTTTTGTCACTATGATACCTACTAGTCATAGGGTATTTTATTTTGTTTGATGACAAATGGCTATGTGGCCTTTCTCTCATGAAGTTTTTGAGTTCTTTGGCCCCTTTACTACTTTTAGTTGAAATTGAAGGTGGCTACTATGTGTGCAATTTTGAAGCTTGGTGGCTATATTTTTTCTAATTATGAAGAAACAATTGGCATTAATAGGTTATTGTTGGGAGTTAGAATAGGCAATGACTTTGGAAACTTTATTGTAACATTGGCATTGATAATATTTTTCAAAGTACTCAAAAGGTTATAAGAATAGAAAAAGAAAGTGCAATTGGGCTTCATCAGTGACAAGCTTCATTGAACAAAAAAGTTATCTATGCAAATTCTAAAACCATGCATGGATGATGAAAATAGAAGGGCCACTTTTCAAACTACAATCTAATCAACTGAATAATAATTCAATCACCATGCAAGGATGATCACTGCTCCACTAAAGGGAAGTACTCTTAGACAATGCTAGATAGAAAAACTTACTACCCTATAGCACCATAGAGATATCACTCAGTTGAGTGAACCCAATGCTGAAAACATTCTTCATATGGGAAGTTCTTGATTGTGTACACTTGTTGTGCCTTCATACCAACCACCACTCCCAAATTGGCATCCAAACTATTTCAAATTTAGTCCTTCAAAAATAACAAGGATGAAAAGCATCATTCATCTTCAATTGAACTAAGCACATGGATTATGGCAATCTTTGCAAATTTTACATACTAACTAAAGCTTTTTGTAAGGGCTGAATTGCATTCAAACACCTCCAAAGCTTTGTAAGTGGATTCATCAAAAATGGTGGTTCCATAGTTGCTATGGAATTTGAAAGCATAGCCAATTTAAACATTGGTTGTTACAACTCAAGTTGAGTGCAATCCAAAATAGATGGCACAAGTTTGTTGCCCTCTTTTTCATAAATCTATCTAGATTCACCAAAAGTTTTCTTGATCACATCAAGGTGCTTGCGGAAGCTAGCTCCATAGTTTCCTTGTAACCAATATTGTGAATAGACCACACCAAGTGCATCCATTCAGCCATGGGCTGGAAATCTCGATTTCAATTCATCAATGAATTGTTGTGTTACACCTACAAAAAATATAACAATAGATCCAATCCACATCTTAGCCAAAAAAAATTCAATAGTAGGCTAAATCTACAACTTAGTCCAAAAGATTCAACAATAAGCTAAATCCACAACTTAGCTTGAAAGATTCAACAATAGACTAAATTCACAATTTAGCCCCCAAAAGTCAATAGTAACATATCTTTATACCTATCTTTTACAATGGTTACAATGTGTACAAAAGATTCACGCATTAGTAATTGTCCTTTATGCACAGCAAATACAATTTGAATACTTGAGACGAAAGCCAACTATGAGTTATGTCCATCAATATTCAAATCCATAGCCATGGGCACCTATTTCATGTGGATTTGCTCATGAGAGCAATCTAAAAGTTGCTTAAAGGACTATAACTCCTCATTGGCAAAGGCATGCTCAATGTCTAAATAGAACTTTAACAAGTGTCCTTGACAAACTTGTTGGGCAACCACAAAATTTGAAATATACACATCCCGCTTCTAGGCAAAGAGGACAAGATTATCAATGCTCTTCAAAAGTGGCAAGAGGCATGTTATGCCCAACACAACATAAGGGTCAATGAGTTTTGCCAAAAAGCCCTGAGCCTTGGTTCCCACACGTTTCTACATCCCAAAACACAGGATATAGTTAGTACCAATCTAAGAAATGCAAAAACTAATTTCAAGTTCTTACTAAGAAAAATTCGACAATAACAAAAATTCCACAATTTAACCAGAAAAATCAGCAATAAGCTAAACTACACAATTTAACCTAATAAATTTTGTAGTAAGACAAATTGCACAAATTACCAAATAAATTCAACTATAAACTAAACTGTATAGTCTAATCAAACAAATTCAGCAATAAGACAAATTGCACAATTTACCCCAAAAATTCTACAAGACTCAAAAAAAGTACATGAAAGAGATTGTTACTGTTTCTTTGTTGTTTGTGGAATCCACATTCATCTTGGCCACAATTAAATGATGTTCACTTGAAAGCCTCCTAAGGGGGTTAATCAATGACACCCAACATGCAAACACATTCTTCAATAATTTTAAGCCTTTTGTTTCCATCATGAGCGCAAGGCTGTGGAATTCAGCATACTTCTTGGGGCTGCAAGCAAAGTAGTTATGTGTCACTTGCAACAAATCCTCAATGGTAGACATTATGTCTAAAGAAGACAATGTCTTGAAGGCCAAATTGCATCTATGTGCCATGCAATGAACCCCTTAAACAAAAGAGACATGGCTAGTTTGAATTTGCATTGTTGCTCCACTTCTTTGGCTTTGGAAAGCAATTACTCCACTAGCACCAAAATACATGAGCTTGGCTACAATGGCTTCAGTAGACAATTTAGATGTAACACTCAAAGTTGAAATGATGACAGAGGTTAGGTTATCTGTTGAAGCACCATCAACCTCCAGTTTTTGCAACAAGATCAGCATGGGGACGCAAGTCCAATTTTGCATGATATAATAATGGACAGTAATGTAGCTATGGTTATCCACAACATTTGTTTCATCAATAGTTATAGCAATGTATAGGGCAACTTCAATAATAGCCTTCATAGCTTCATCTTATCTTGCACCATAGACTACATATGGGATGCCATTATCCAATTAGCCCATCAGTCCAATGCATCTTTGGTAAATCAGGGATTGCAAGTAACTCATATAAGGCAAATCTACAAGTGAACTCAACCAAGGGCCTACCATCACTTAAAACTTGAAACAAAGTGGCCATCGACACCTATTTTTTCCTAAACTCAACAATGTTATTGCTCTTGATTAGCTCTAAAACTATGGTGGGTCGTTTAGCAGCATACAACATGTTTTTTAATACTTTACACTATTTTCATGTGTTTGTAAAGTGTACAATTTATGATCCATTAAATATGGCTTCTTTCCCATTTCAATGCATACACAAGAGCGCACCATGTGCAATGCCCCATTAGAAGCCAAAACCATCTCAACCCAACAACACTTAGCAGACAATTCCATTTGAAATTTGCAGAACAAATCATAGTTCTTCTTTGTGCACTTGAGGGGCGGAGGAATTTCAAAGTTGTCATCACTAGATGCTTCATCACTCTCAAATGGCACATGGAAGTTGTGCAATGTAGCAAAATTAGGATTGTCTTCAAAAACACTAAAGGCAAAATCATCACTGGATAAAAGTAGTGTTACTGGGGAAATCCTAAGATAACTATGGAAGAGCGCTGAATTAATCTTTGAAGCCTCACAAAAATTGTGAACTACATCATAAGACACAAGAGCTTTATGCATGGGTAGAATGGAATTTCAATTGAGAGAAATACTTTGGTTTGTCGATGGAATACTTTGCTTTGCTTCATTTGCCATGACCACCAAAGCATCATCATTGTTTGGATTTCAGGAGGCCCAAAAATATGTTTGCATTGTTTTTTTCTTTTGTGTCTTCTCATGCCTAGTCTCCTCAATTAGTCAGTTGCTTTGTAGTGCTTTTCAGGTAGCCATTTCTTTCTTTTTTTTAAATTCTAAGTATCTTCTTCTCCCTAACTATTGCAGCTTTCTTCAATGTGGATGAACTTGTTGCAGTAGCCAATCCAAAAATTGTAGGACCAAAAGCTTCCATCTTTGACCACAATACATTGATCAAAGATTCCTAAATGATAAATACTAAATGACAACAAAAAAATGGAAGACTACTCAGGAAGCTAGAGACAAATAACTAAATTCAATGTATAGGAAGAAGACAACAAATCATTCAATTAGAGGATGGCTAGACTACTTGAGACAAATAGATATACCCTATAGAAAAAGACTACATGATTATAGATTGTTCAATTGAGTACTCCAAGCTCATAATTATCTACATTAGGCCTTTAACCACAATGAATTTGCAATTCTACATTATGGTGCTCTTTGATGTCTAAACTCTAAAGAGAACCCTCTTTTTAAACTCACAATGAACTTGTGAAAGCTAACTTTAGTAATGACAAACAAAAAGGATGTCACAACTAATAAGTTACAACTTCTTACAAAGTCTGTAATTCAAATCAACTCCCCTAAGAAGCCAAGGTACAACAAACTCCAATCGCCAAACCTGAAAAACACAAAGTTGCACCAAATTTCTAAATAGTCCACACACACTGCAATGAACACACAACCATTGCAAGTTTGCAATGTTCTTTATCCTATAGATGTATGTTACATTGCAACAATGCAGGCACCTTAGCTGCCTTGGTATGTAATGACAAACCAAGAAAGAACAATTACACTACAATTATAGTAGCTGCCTCAAGGCTCAAGCCATTATGAAATTAAATTCTAAAATTCAAAGCAAGAAATATTGGGAATGCACTACCATCTTTCCTCAATCATGAATGAATGTTGGTGATAAAGATGATGCAATAATTGCCCAACTAAAATTGTACTATTGTATGTCTGTATTGAAGAGACACAATTTAATTAACAACTACAAACCTTGCAAACTTGTGAAGGGGACGAGAAAAAATATTGCTTGAGAATGGTCTTACTTCGTCGCACCTCTTACTCTTCTTGTTTTATTGCTCAAAATTTTTTCTCACTTCCCCACATTGCATGTTGCGCCACCTTATTGGTTTGCCCTAACTGCCCGACTAGAGCCTCCCCACCCACTACCCCGCCAATTGAGCCTTCCTCACCTCTCCGAGTCCTCGGACTCCTCGTAATGTCTCCAAACACCACCCGCCCATCTTCGGCACAATGTCTTAAGGGAATCAGGGTTTTCGCCTTAGCTTACCCTAAAAATTAATTTTAGCTTGCCCGCCCTCCTAGCCCGCACGCTTGAGAAAAATGCAACCCCTAGTCCCCACCTTCCTAGGAACTGCCTACCCACCTACTCTACGTGCTCGCCCACCTTGTACAATAATTGTTGTGGCCATGTGGCCATACACTACATTCTAGAATGAATGACAATGGATAAAGAGTGCGATAGACTCTAGAGTGTGGTGTAGGAGTACTACCATCTAAACTTTAGTTCATCCTTCTCGATAAGCGCAATTCTTTTCTTCACACTTGAAGCTTTGCTTATGCATTTTAGTTTGTGGTCATATAATCTTGTGTGAAGTGAGTGGTTCATTTCGCTTATGGAGAGAAGGGTATGGTCACATCCCCTACTTTAATTTTAGCAATTTTTGTTTGCATGAGTGTGAGGATAAGGGTTTTATAAGTATGAGGTTCTTGAGAGCATTCACAAATATTTGTTGTTTTTCTTTGAAGCTTAAATTTGAGGTATTGGATTTGTGTATATTTTAAGTTTTAAGGTTCTTTGAATTGTAGATTTTAAGAGTTTGTGATCTCTAGATTTAGAGTTTTGAATGCATTATATTTTTTAGAACTTTAATTAAAAAATTTTGTGTATTTTGAGGTTTAGCTTCATGTTTTGAATATTGCATGCAAGATTAGTGTGCTCTTGTGGTTAGATTCATGGCATCCAAGAAGAAGAGAGTTTGGAAACAGGATGAGAATGCTAAAGAAACAAGAAAGGTTAGAAAAGATAGAAAAAATGAGAAGAATGTCAATGCCAATGCTAAGGCAAGGATAGAAAAGAGTATACAAGCAAAATGAGAGAGAAAGGGCAAGAATTCCTCATCCTACTCATATGACTGACGAAGTGGAATTTTGTCCTTTGGTAAAGGCTATAAAGAAGGACTTTCTCAATGATTTGAGGATGTTTCGTATGAAAGATCACAAATTCTTAGTTCCGATCCTCATGGATTTTCTCAACTTATATATTTTATACATCAAGCATGGTTTACAAAAATATTTCAATTCCATTGAAGGTGATGCACACAAAAAAGTAAACATAGAGAGAATACGAAGCTATTTCGAAGGTAATACTTCATTCATTTATGTTTTTGTTTGTCTAATATATTATGTGTTTTAGTTTCTCTCATGCAATGTATTTGATACTTTCTATGAATTTTTTGACTTATACTTCTTCTTTTCTACATACTTCATATGAATTTTACATTCAAAGGACTCTTTGAAGTTTATATTTTTCATTTATATGGAATTTTGTAGATGAAGATTAGATATACTATAAGCAATAAAGGGCATCTCATCTGATAAAGGTACTTCAAGTTAATGACTTCTACTATGACAATTTTTTGTGGAAGAATGAGAGTCTATGGAAAGAAGATTGGAAGATTAAATAGATGGGAAGGTGAAAACTCTTTCATCCTTTGAAGATGAAAGACATGCAAAACTGTATTAAAAAAAAAGTTTAAAAGAGTATGGTCATGGAAGATGGAAGAACTATAACATTGGAAAGAGAAGATCCAAATTCATCTACATCTAAAGACATTAGGAAGACCAAATTCCAAATCAAAGGCAAGGGCAAAAAATAGAATGTTCATGTTCATAATCATATATTCGTATTAGTATGAATTTATTTTATGCATTAACATTTTGCCTTTAATGTTTAGAGTTTGTTTAGGGTCTTATATGTACTTATATCATTCACATATGGTATTTAGATTTATATAATTGTCTTAAGAATTGATTACTCTAGTTTACATCAAATAGCTCAAGTTTGTACTCAATACATTGGGCAATTTATATTCCAATACCAAAACATAGATTACATTGGCTTCTACCAACTATGTCATCTTCCTTCAAGTACATTTCAATTGTATATTGCAATTATGGCAAGATACTATTGTGTCTCTTTTTTCTATCAAAGTTCTTGTGAAGCATGCACGACAGAGTACCTTCGGAATTCTTGAAAAAATAGACTTTTTCCATTTTGAAGTAGATACCAAATTGTGAGGTGGAAGTGTCAATATGGGTCGAATTTCCTTTAAAAGTGGACTCACGTCTTTTTCCATTGTAGACTTTTTTTTTAATGTCTTACCGTGTTCTATTCTTGTGTATTGTATATTTTCTTGAATGGATAATATAGATTCTTTTGATGGAAGTATAATAGTAGGAGGCTTTACAAATAGAAAAGGCTCCACAATTGAATTCATGCATTTCTTCATGATATTGATTTTATATTTTATTTCATCATCTCTATATTCTCTAGCACTTGACTTCAATTATAGAAATATATTCTCCATTTCATGTATAACTTGTAAAAATTCCTTTCCTTTACCATTGTACAGTATAGCATTTATAATAAAGTCTTTATTGTGGACTTTTTCAAATATAGAAAGAGTAGTACATTCAATTGTTGCACTTGAAGATGGGACTTCTTCATCATTAAAGGATTGGTAATCTTTTTTTTACTATGAATTCAACTGCAAGTATATGTTTACAAGTTGATATGAGAGAAGGGCAATCACAAAAATGAATATTTAGGAAAATAATGTAGCTAGTATGCACAAAAGTCTCATTTGCAATACGAAATATCCTCTACTCTACATTAGGTACCTCAAATACATCTTGCAAATTACTTTCATACTTCCAAAATAGTCTCTAAGCACTTTCTAAGCGACGTTGATGAGATTTGTCATTTGCTCTTTTTGAGAATCTTTCTAATCACCTACAATTTGCAAAAATAAAATGTTGATGAAACATAATTTAATAAAATTTCATTGCATGTCAAAACGGACAAAGAAAAAATGAATCAAATGAGAAATATTTATTTATAATTTGCATTTGTTTGAAGTGGTCTACTAAAGTTGGACCTCCAATACGACTTCTATCTGCAACACTTCCAATTATAGCAACAATCAAATCTTGAATCAATGGGTTCACTTTGTGTTGAAGAAGAGTGTACTCAATCCATTCTCAATGTTTTTCTACATAATTAGTAGTATCCATACTACCATATGAAAAAAACCTTCCAAATTTCGGCCACATAGTCTTCCAAAACACTTCAAAATCCATCTACCAACATCTTACGTACTCTTCCACCCCAAAAATGTGCTTAAAGTCTGTGTAAAATTTTTACAAATTCTCTACAAAAATGATCTTCCCGGGAGCAATTCAACAATATATGTAGACTTTATCAAATTTTATTTTTCTCTAATGTAGGTACATGAGTCAAAAGATTCTCACCCTACATATTCATAACATGAAACCAACATATTAAAATTTGTCCCCCAATTTGCTCTTCTTCGAGTCTTCCAAATTTTTAATAATGTCTTTCATTGTTTACCACATGGTTTATGGCATTCAATGATGTCTGGTATTTATCTATAATAATTGTCAAAGATCTTATGTCCCTAATGTTTGAAAAGACATGTATCAATGCAAGTTGTATTGTTATTCCTTCATGACCTACATATTTATCTTTAGTACATAACATGTAGAAAATGGGCATTGTCTTTCCATCTTGGTTTTGAACAACCACTATCGCATTGTAAATGCGAGTCTTATGTAAAAATATATATTTATATATTTTGGGATAGATTTGATAACAATAATGTAATGTAATGTAAAATATGATGTTAGCTGAAGTAGCTTTAAGATGAAACCTTCTTCTTGACAAACTATAAAGAGGAAAAATCATTGAAGAACTTTAGAAAATTGATATAGTTTCTCTTTATTTTTATTACTTTAGATTTTAGTATGTCAAATTGGAGGGTTTTTTCTGAGTCTCAAGATAAAAAACCTCAACCAGAGTTTGAATTTGAATTTGAATTTTCTTTGTTAAAACTACCAGATCAACCTCTTCTATCGTTAAATTTTGTACCACCACATGAGCATCCATAAGAAAAAACTAAGCCTGGGAGTTGAGAAGTGATATTTGAAGTGTGTTTTAAGGGTCTTAATGTTGATCAATATTATTGTATGGCTAGACCTATCAAGGGGAGTTGTGGCTACCAACGTTGGTTACAAGGGCTAGTCAAACCTTTAACTAAGGCAGATCGTGCAGAATATGTGACAACTACCATCAAATGTTTTCTTAAGTTATTGAAAATGGAGTGATATTCCGATTGAAACTCTATTTTTTACCTCTAATAAATATATGTTAGATCCTAGTTCTTTTATTTTGTAGTTAGAAGAAATTTCAAATTTTATTTTGTATGTGTAAAGCTATAGGAGGGAAAATTAATATAAAAATAGTTTCTTTTTTAATGACTTTAGGGTGATTTATCTTTTAGCTAAGGATGTAGAATGAATTTAATGGTCAAAATAAATTATCAATGAATGATATGGGGGCCACATGGTGAAAATATGGATTGAAGTTCATTTAACTTGTGTGATTAAGGTAGAAGATAAAATAGAAGAAAAAAAGGGCATTATTCATCATTTCTCTCGTTGTCTTTGTAAGGCCCGAATGTTTGAGGAGCCATAGTGTGTTGAGTTTTATGAACTTTGAAATAAAAACTACAAGAGTTCTGTATCATAATATTGTGTTTCTGAAATGATCTCATTTGCTTGAATTGAAATTAATATTCAAAAGTTGTGTCTGTTTGAATGGAGGAAAGTCTGTTGCCTTTCATAAAGAAAGGCAAAGACATTGACCAAGTATAGAAGACATACAAATATTTTGTTTTCAATGAAAATTTGAGAGAATAAAGAAGATTTTGTTATCTTTCTATGAAGCTATCATTCATTCTATTTGGAGTTTATATGAATGAATTGTGAGTGTTAAAGTAAAAGAAGGTTTGTTGCTCTCAATTTTAAGGGTTGAAACTTCGGGTGGCCATAGAATTTTGATAGAGAGTTAAATGAATTTGAGATTTAGAGGAGGAGTAGAAAATTGTGTTAGCTTTCCCAAAAGCTATCACTCATATCATTTGGACTTGTGAAATTTTGATGTCATCAAATCAAAATTCAACCTAGTAGTTGGAGTTTGGAAGAGATTTTGAAGACCTGTGTATTGTAACTTGTGGCTTTCACTTTCTTTGTAACTTTGTTATTGTAAATGGCATAGGACACACCATTGTTTAGCCTCATTTTATATCGTGTTGACAAAGTAGGGTAATAGCCTACATAATCGAAACTTGCTATATTTTCATGGTGAAGTATGATTGATGGTCACCATGAGTTTGAAATTTAGGAGCCAATCTTCCAGACAGTTCAACTCATGGTCTGTTCGTCTTGTTTTACCCTTCCAAAGCTTGTGGTTTTTTATCACATACTTTGACTATAAAATCCGTTTTAAGCATATTTCAAGATAGGTCAACAAAAAGCAATTCCACGGCACTTTAGAAGATTCGACGAACAAGATTCAAAATTTTATACAAACACGTCTACTTGGGTTCTTCAATCATTTTTGGTCGCAACGAAGATCCTTGTGATTTCTCAAGGCAAACCTCTCTCTATTCAACATTGTGACATATAAAGGTAAATCCTATTGATTCGTTTTGAAAGTCCAATTAAATACCCATGAATGCCTCCTTGAAAAATTGAAAATCGTCTCGCATTTGCTCTCATGAAGCCATCCTATATGACAACTACAAATGGTGTTTGCCTTAGATCTTCATGTGTTAAGCAATATTCTTGGTAGAAAATCACTTTTTACTTGTTTTTGAAGCTTCAAGACTTCTAAATTGGCAACATCCCAATCATCTATTTGCAATGCATCTACGAATAAAAAAACAAAAATGTAGTCAAATTTCAAAAAATAAATATATCTAAAAATAGAAATTTAAAATTAAAAAATGACAAAAGTAAGTACTATTTAATCTAATTAAGTACAAAAGTTATTCAACTTCCTTAAGAAAAAAAAAATCGATATGTTGTATATTCCAAGTTTTCGACTATGACCTATATCTTAGTTCCTTTTTGGATAGATGCCAAAGCAAAAATACAAGTAGAAATTATGGGCTTTAAATTCTCCACTACAAAAGATATAACCAATGGATGTATAGATAGAAATATTTTATCTACTTATGTACTTAGTTGATATCCACTATATTTCATATGCACAAATATAATTGCTTCTGTAAAGATGTTGGATTTTTTGGGGCACTTACTCTTCTTAAGTGGCACCATAACTTTGATTTGGAATTCACAATGGCATTTCATAGATTTCATCTCTCTTATTGGTATTGAAATGGAAACATCTTCTTTTTTCTTCCTCTTTTAGAATCTTTTTTCCTACCTCTATGGCAACAATAATATATGACCCTATAATATTTTGTAAGCATTGTGTAATACAGACGACATACTATACTTTGAGTCCTACATATCTCATTGAGTGTGTTGTTCATAATGAATTTTGGGAACCTTATTTTATAGTTGTGTTTTTTGACAACTTAGACAAAACTTGACACAATTCTCAATATAAGATTGAGATATACATCCTAACCTTTGGTCAATGCTCCACTTGCTTTGTATAGAGAAAGTAGTGACCTGTAGTGATAAATGTTTACTACTAAAATTGATATGGAAATTCAACACTATAGACAACCAGTTTTCAATAGGAACAAGTTCTCATTGTTTCAAGTCACTTGAAGGTGAAAGACTAATTCCATCAATAGTTTCTATAAATTTTAAACTCTTTTGAAGTTTCTCCCATCATTCATGAGTGTGCATAAGATCATTGGGATCTATAAATCTTCCATGGCTTGTAAGAAGCAGACAGAAGTTTCCATTCACTTCACGTATCTCATCAAAAGTAGGAAACCTCTCCCTTTATAAAGAATCAATCATGAGATTCCTCATAACAAGGGTAAATTGAACAAACTTTAAAAAAGATTATTGAAACATGATCAAATGAATGTTTGGAAGGCTCATCTATAGAATATGATAAGTTCATAGTCGTAAAGTTCAAGGTCCATCCATCATCTCTTTCAAACATCTCCTCCATGCCTTCATCACTGCCTAATTAAGATTCGAAATCTAACAAATGGAAGTAAGCATCCTCAAAGGTTAAAGAAGAAGTGGCTCCACGACTTCCACAAGCTCCAACAAGTATGTCTTGCATTTCTAGAACATACTCTAAATTGTCTTTAAAATCAGAAGGATAGAAACACTTGTCTTCATTAAACTCATTGTCTTTCTCCATGATGAAACCTTAAATCCTAACTTGGAAGTTGTTGTAGACAATTCTTAAAAACAAAAGTGCAATGCTCAAAATATGTGGCAATAGAGTTCACATCAAATATCCTCAAACTCTTTAGAGAATCCTTTTTCTACAATCCCTAAACACATAGCTATACACTTCATGAAAAACATCCTGTAAGTATTTAGAATAAATTTCTCTCTACAACTCTACAACTCAAAGCCTACAAGTACAAGTGCTTCAAATGAACATGAAGTGTCTACTAGGGTTGGGGCTTGTCTCCTTCTTCCTTTCTAAAGTGGAAAAGTGGAAAGGCCTAAAATAGAAAACTTTATTATTAGCAAACTTTGTTAAATGCATTTACCATTTGACAATGTATGTATAAATATAATGTATTTACCACTTTATTCACACTAGAAGAAAACTGTGGAGATTTCAATACAATTTACTTGATGTTTATGTTTTTTATAACGCAAAAACATCAAGTTCAACTCAAATTTTGTGTTGAACTTCATATTTTTGCATTATAAAAAACATAAACATCAAGTAAATTGTGTTGAAGTCTCCACAATTTTCTTCTAGTGTTTTTTAGATATTTGTATTGTAAAAACAAGTTCTCAAACATGGAAGACATAATTGTAATTGAAATCCTTTATAATTGCAATGCTAATCTATAATTTTTAGTACATATATGTGTATGATAAAGTGCAATGTAAAAGACAACAATGATACTTTTTTTATTCTTAAGGGAAAAATGTATCTTAATGAACCTATCATTCACCTAAACTATTATTCAACAATGGAACTTTGGAAGGAAAAGTATCAAAAAGTCTTAATAGAATTATTTAATAATGGCCTATTTAAAATTTTTATACTATATTTTTGGCTACAAGTTTCTTTTGTATATTTATCAATATACACATGCTATATTTTCTACTATTTCTAGTTAATTTAGACATACGTATTCAAGGCCATTTGTGGAGGTATACAAATTATTTCTAGAAATGAAGCCTACTCGTAATAATTAATGTATGTCATGTTCACCCAAATTGTCAATTTTGACATATCTGGGCCACATAATTAGGCCACATCATGCAACATTTAAGAGTATCACATTTCGATAGGTATCAAAATTAGGTGTGAATATCTTAACACAAGTTAGTATTGCGGCTATACAAATTTTATAAAAACATTAGCACTCTTGCTACAAAGATGGTGCTAGCCATACAAATTAAAAATATATATATTCATAATAAGATAATAGTGACTATAGAGATTTTATAAAATCATAGGAGGGGCCACCACCATCATTGAGATGGTGGTGGCCATACATTGCATTCAAAAGTGTATGGCACTCTATGCCCAAGCTACATATACTAGCCTGTAGTGTATAGCCACCAAGGATTGCAACTCTACCTTAGAAAGGCTGGAGTTCTATTGAAACTAGCAAGTAGAGTTTTAGATTTTTGGAGGGGGGGCAAGAAGGCTGAAATTATATTTTAGGGCGAGCTACAGGCGGAAGCCTTGGTCCCCTTGGGACATTAGTTTGAGGCCTGCCCATCTCACCTTGATTGCACCCTCACTAGCCTCACATACCTCACCACCCCAACAGCACCCTTCGGCACTTCGGCCCTCCCCAATTCCCACTTGCCCACTAAGCCCCCAGCCACTCTGAGTTCTTAACTATGCCATTCGGGCTTCTAGCCATCCCCACTTGCCCATCACGACTCCATCTTTGGAGTTGGAACCCTAATTAAAGTAATTGTTGTATCATTACAGGCAATGGTTACCTCAAAGTCTAAGGCCCTAGACAACACTAACGGCACTTTCGGTTTGCCACCATTGCTAAATCCTGCCCATGCTAAAATTTCAAAAAAAATTGTAATGCCCAAGGCGACATTGCCACCAGGGCTAGCATTGTTGGTTTGGTTGCTCACCAACCTCCATTGAAGAAATCTTGGCATCGTCAATAGATCAATGGAGATGGATGAGGCTTTATGAAGACATGCCCAGAAGTAATGAATTTCATTCATCATCAGGCTTTAAATGTGTATTAAAGTCAAGAATTATCGCCAGTCTAATACAACCTCACTACTAGAAAATTAGGGTCCAAATCAACAAATTTTCAACAAAAAAGTGTTGATTTTTTTTGTTAATTTGGATGTATTGATTTGGATAGAGTGTAATCAAAAAGAGTTGATTTGGATATCCATATTGACACTTTTTGATTGTTTGTCAACAAAAAAATGTTCATATTGTTGTTAATGTAAATACCAAAGTGTTGATTTTCAACAAAAAATTGTTGATTTTTTTGTTGATTTGGTAAAAATAAAAAATAAAAAATAATTGTCAAAAATTCCGGGCAACAGAAAAATAAATTTTTGAGGTCTACCTACCACCCAGAATCTTGGGACGAGGATCATTGGTGGATGTCACCTCATGGATTCGAACCTTGGACCTCCTATCTACCACATTCAGACCTCAACCAATTCACCACCAACACAACCACATGTGCAATGGAGATATTTTAATTTTATTCATACATTTACGCTAGTTTTGTTGAACTCAACAGACTTTGACAATCGTTTACACATAGTAAAATAATTTTTGCAAAAAACTTCGAACAAAGAAAATTTGGGTAATCAAGTTATATTTCTTCTCCAAAAATCCGTTTGAATATTTGAATATTTTAGTAAAAAGTTATGGGCAAAATTCAGAGATGGTGTCTAAAAATGTTAAAAAAATGTCCCCTTCCAACCCCTTTCTGAACTTTGTTCATAACTTTTGATAAAAGTCTTAAAAGCACAAAAAGATTTTTCTGGGTATGAATCTTAACTTGATTATCCAACTTTTCTTAATTCAAATCATTTTGAAAAAAGTTATTTTTCTATGCTCAAATGGCCTCTAAAGTCTGCTGAGTTTGAGAAACAATAAACTATGAATTATTCATCCCCAAATTCCCAAGGCCATTTTCAAGCTTGTCGGAATTTGCTCTAAATTAAACAAAAAGCCAATGTTTCATGAATTGCATTAGTTTCCTTTGAATTGTGACCATGAAAATTCAAAATAGACATATTAGAAATCACAACAATATATTTGTAGATTGCAAGATGTTTATAATATTTGATCATGAAGGTGTTGAAATTGCAAAACCAATGTAAAGTATTTCAATACTCATTTCAAGTTTTAAATCTAAAAATTTGGTTGGCCACTAATATATTATTAAGTTAGCCCCTAAAATCCTGAGACTATATATACTTTCTCCAACAATGCTCCAAAATTGCCATATCTAAAAGATTAAAACAAATAGCAAAAACCATTTCTAGACCAAAACCAATATTTCTAGACACATCTAATTGTAGCATCTTCTAGTATTTGAATTGAGAGGATATGGAACAAGGCTTTTCTTTTTGCCTTTATAGTGACAGATTGCACTAGAAAAAAAGAATTTGGCTTAAAAATGACAAGAAATTGTGAAGTTTTTCGCTATAAAACTTTGGATTAAAAAGAAATTGGATGAAATTGCCAGATTGTGGATGAAAATATAATTATTAACATGTCATTTGTGCTAATGTATTATTTTCTATCCAAAAAATGGATGAATGTTGAAATTTGGAGCACCAAATAAAACACATTCTATTGCCACTTTGGCACTTCATAAAAATGAAAAAAAAACTTGATGTGGAAAAAGTCTCAAACATTCCACCGTGAGCATTTTCTAGTAGTGTTTAGTTTGCACGCAATTATAGATTCTCTACTCTAAAATAAACTTTGAAGTCTTTCATTTAACTAAATTTTCAATATTTTTGAAAAAAATAAAATCATAGGATGTAGATTGTTGATTACAACATCACAACCATTGGGATTGTCATTTTTCAAATCCATAACAAAATTCTTAACAATTTAGTATTTTAAATCATTATCTACTTCTTTCTACTTACCATTTTTTTCCTATATGTTGTACAATTCCAAATGATTTGAAATTTTTCAAGCATGTAGCAAGTCAGCCTTGAAGATTGATTTCAAAGACGCACATCCATTTGGGACATTTTTTCATACAAATGTGACCTTGTGAAGATCAACTTCCCATTTTTTCGTAGGGCCAAAAAAAGGATTTTTGTCAATTCAAATACTAATATCTTGCAATGTACATGGTGGAAATCTCTAAAAAAACTTCCACATATTCTCAAACCAACTTTATACAAGATCCTATAGTTACATGTGTCCAAAAATGTTTTTTTTCTAAAATTTGGTTCTTGCACTAGAAATGGCAATTTTGGAGCGTTTTTGGTGAAAACATAGTGAAAAACTTTTAAGGGTTAAATCCAAACAATATTCTACAAAAATGTGAATAGAATTTGAATTTTGTATTCCTATTTCCCAAAGATTCCCAAAGATTCTAAAAGCTTCTTAAAGCTTCCAAAAAGCTTCTAAAAAGATTCCATAAGATTGAACAAATTTTGTTGATTTGATTATTAACTATTCAAATCAACATAAAATTGTGAAAATAGACGATATATTATCCAAATCAACAAAAAAACTCTTGGTTTTTTGTTGCTTTGGACGTCATTTTCTAGTAGTGCCTCTAATTACTGTGTTGCTTTCACATTTGGTTGTTGGCACTCGTCTTTTCATTGAAGTGAGATTTATGAATCCCTATGGCTATGCATATAGTGAAGTAATAGCACTTTGGCATTTGGGAGGTCATTTACCCCTTTTTTTTTGTATAGGCTTCAAACTGACCTTTTTTTTAGGCAATTGGGCATTTAATTGCCTAAAAAAAGAACCTTGAATGGTCAGGTTTAATAAGCTTAACCCCTAATTGCCTAACCAACCATATATGGTTTCATCTGAAATTTCAGGCTCATTTTGAGATGGGCTATAAAATTCTTGTGACTAGTTTTAAAAATTTTATAAGTAGTTTCAAAGATTAACTACTTAAATTTTTTGTTTTTCGTTGAAAAAGGTGAATACTTGATTTTTAGGGGTCCTCGAAGGCATATATGTATCTTAGTGGAAGAGTAAAGCTTGTAAATTTTACTTGATTTTGTGGCTTTGAACAAAGCTTGCCAATTTCACTTGATTTGAGATCTAAAAAATTGTACTTATCCATTTGCTTTGAAAATGGTCCCAATGGTAAGAGGAAAGAGTTTTCATGATTTTCACCATTGAAAATTTAAACATGGAAATGTTGATTTGGAGTTAATTGTGATTTCTACTTATTAAAAAAAATTGCATTTCAACAATTGCAAGGTGGATTGTGTAATGAGTTTGATAGCTCTTCATTTGAACTTAAGGTTTTTGGAAATGCACTTTAGTGTGCTAACAAAAGTTGTAGTTGGTTATGTCACTTGTAATCCCAAAAAACTTTTACATGCAAATTTCAAAAACATTGTGGAGAGGGACAACATACTAAAAATAGGAAATGTACATTTCTCTTGTTATAATCCCACAACTCCTATGCTATTTTGCACTCAGAATTGGTAGGCATACTATTGAGTAAGCTCTTTAACCATCCATACAATTAGATTAAAAAACAGTTTTCTTCATTGGGGATAACTATAAGCCCATGCTCTTTTTTCATAGTCAAAACACACTTCGAAAGGCTTAGGCACTTAGGGATTAATACCCACCCAATAATTTATTAAAGCTCACAAATGTGATTATGTGGATCCTAGTTGTCTCTAAGTAGAAAGATTCATTTTTTCCATACAAGACTTTGGGCATCTATTTTTAGATTTTTTTTGCCGGGCCTTTCCATAGCCTGAATCTCCGACCCCTTGTTTTCCAGACACGGCTGAGTGCTGACTTCCCTTGCTGCCGACGAGTGCCCTCCTCCGCTCGATTGCTCCATTTCCACAAAATTGCATCCCCCCCAATGCCGAAATCGCCGATTCCTTACCTGGGTGGCCCCCCAATCCCCTCCTCCGTGCCGGGAAATGTCGAATTTCAATCCCTGTGACTGAATTGCGCAGGAAACGAAATCTAGGTCGGGAGAAGTTCCTTTGTTTCTGGGATTTGCGGACTGGCTATGGCTACGGGTATGGCCGCTGCGTGTACTGGCCTGCCAGTGTCGTCGTCGTCGTCGTCTTCCTTGCAATCCTTGCATTTGAGTCGTCTCTCGTGGGGTAACGCTCGTGGGTGGTCGCTAGTGTCATTGAGGCGAGAAGGTCGTGGAGTGTTGGAGGCCATCCAGTTGTATTATTCAGCTAAGTCCGGCGATGCTACCAAGGTACTTTTCTTTCCTCCCTACATTTGGAATTCGTGGCTCCAATCAGAGAATTTGAAAATTTGAAAATTCAATCTCAATTGCTGTTTTGAAGATTTCAATTGCTGGGATAGGAATTTTGATTGATTTCGTTACCTCACTCTGGGCATTGCAATTTAATTTAACAATCCAGTCACAAGGAGAACCTCCTGGTAGAATGTGTGTTTATGGAAATAGTTTCTTGAAGAGAGAACAGAGAATTGAGAAGTTCTGTGGACCGCGTTGAATTATTGGGAGGATATCCTTGCTTAGCTTGCCTTCTTGTTATCATTCTGCTTGTAATTTGCTTCATAGAAGATTGTTACGATTTAGTTTTAGTGAAGACCATGTTTAATGGTGAAAGCATGGGTTCGCTTCTGATGTTGAGTGACGGTTTTCTAATTATCAGAATCAGACCCTTATGGTAGAGTCAGAATGTGCGTGTTTACTATTATGGAAATTGCACAAGCAGTGCCTTTAGCGATCAACAGAGACTTACACTTTGTTGTGGACTCAAATTGCATCATAGAGAGGTAAATCCATGAATTATGTCGTCCTTATCTTGCCTCCCCATAGCCAATCACCTGATGATGTTATTTACTAATCTTCAAACAGTCTAATTTTACTAGAAGCCATATTTGGTGATGAAGCCATGGAATTGCTTGTGAAGTTGAGCGAGTGGTGAATGTCTGTTTCACAATTATGGAAATGATACAGCAGAGAATGGAAATTGCACATGGTTGTGGACCACATGAATCATCATGGGGAGGTTTCTACATAAACTGTGTCATGCTTATCTTGCTTCCTTATCAGAATCTTTCTGAGGTTGTCTATAAAACGTTTCGATCAATCTAGTTTTACTCTTCTGAAATTGAATGACAAATTTGCAGAGGATAGCGACTTCTGAATAATTGATTGAATGTTTCGATCAATCTAGTTTTACTGCCTCTGAAATTGAGCGACAAGTTTGCAGAGAATAGCGTCCTCAACGGAAGCCATGGCGGCCCTCACCGATGCTGCCGAGCAAGCGAAGAAGCAAGAGTCTCCCGGTTTGAGCCCCCTGAGCTTGGAGATGCGAGTAGCCTCCCATGCGGCCTTGCCTCTCATCCAAGCGCACAAGCGGGTGGTGTTGGTGCGTCATGGGGAGAGCACTTGGAACGCCATCGGACGCATTCAAGGAAGCTCCGACTTCGCTGTGCTCACTCCCAAAGGAGAGAGCCAAGCCGAGACGTCTCGCCAAATGCTGCTCGTGGACAGTTTTGACAGCTGCTTCTACAGGTTTTTCTTTTACCCTATTCTGCAAAACTTGATTACCAGAATGCAATGACAAGGGATCAAAGGAGGGAGAGCTCAGAAGATTAGAATTATTGTGATCTTCTGAACTTTCTTTTGATCTCTTCTCTGATCCCTCTTCACCTCTTTCTGGTAAAGTAGAGACTCCATTAACCATTCAATACATTTGAGAATCCATTGACCATACATGTGAACTTCGATATGTGCTAAGTGCGGAAACACTTAGTCTATTGACATTTGATTTTTTGTAATTAATTTTTAGCTTAACACAGAATAAATCTGCAAAATTTTAGATAGCATAAATTCCTAGTTTGCTGTAGGGAAAGACTCAAAGTTCACCTATATGGTAAATGAAACCTCTCCATTGCTGTATGGTGAATGGAGAGTTTTATATTAGTGTTTGTGTTTCTTTGTTGATCTTGCATTGTTCTTTGCATTCTCTGGAGGAGATGCTGCTACTGCTTTGGACTGATGCCTTGTGAGGTTGTTTGTGGGGCTCTTAAAGTCCACTTGCAAGAACGAAACGTACTGCAGAAATTATCTGGGACACTCGTGAGAAACCAATGGTGTCCTTGTTTGACCTCCGGGAAATCGACCTGTACTCGTTTCAAGTGAGTTTCTCACTTGCCTTTTAAACCCAATTATAATAAATTCCGAAATACATTTTACTGTTCAGAAATAGTGGTTTTCAGAGTGGCCACTTCTGTGATTGGATGTTCTTTTGTTGGACAAAATTTATTATGTGGAAGTCGTTGCATTCTTCAACGAATCTTCCAACGATGAAGTTGCCACTCACCGCCCCCTCCCACCCAATGAGATGTTTCCCTTAGTGTTAGTAGTACATCTCCATGCTTGCAATAGCGGTGACTCATCCTCCTCTAATCAGGAAAGTAAGAAAAGATGGGATTTCAGAGTACACACCACTTTGCAATCTCCTATTGGTCCTTCCATTCCAACGTTGGACGCTCTCAATGTTGAACATGTTGTTTCCTAAACTACTCTAAAACCCACTAATTAGAGCATGATTTTTTCTTGTTACTTGTATATTTTGGGACGTAAATGATTCATTTCAATTGGAAGTTTGCCACTTGGGCACTTAGGTTTTAATCATTTGGGAACCAACAGGGTTTGTACAAGCAAGAGGGGAAGGATAGGTATGGCGAGAATTACAAAATGTGGCAGAAAGATGCGGCCAACTTCGAGATTGATGGACACTATCCAGTGCGTGAGCTTTGGGAGCGCGCTCAGTCATGCTGGCAAAGCATCCTCAACAGCGATGGCAACTCAATACTCGTTGTTGCCCATAATGCTGTCAACCAGGCTTTGGTGGCAACTGCCACAGGTTCGTCACTGCCAGCTCAGTACTCTCATGAAATTGGTGTAGAAGACGAATGCATCAGACTGTTCCAGTGCTAATTGCCAGCGGAAGAAATTCCATGGTCATGTGACCCCTAAAACTCTTTATTGCACAACCCTTGGAGACCTCTGGTTTTGCATTATGAAAGATTAACCTTGCGACAAAATAATACGTGTCTGGTCTAGATAAGTTTATAACCTTCTGACACATGGGTGTTCAACTACTTGGGAACTGAATGGAACTGCAGGACCAATTTTGCAACGTTTTCTTCTAGTGAAACAGACAAGATCCACTGGAGAAGGGCAGATTGCAAACGAGTTAATTAATTTTGGGTTATGTGAGTGTATTCTCAGGGTTGGGACCAGAATATTTCAGGCAGCTGCTTCAGAGCAATTGTGGAGTGAGTGTTTTGGACTTCACGCCGCGGATGAGTGGTGACGGGCCTCCTTATGTCTGTCTCGACCGACTCAATCAGGCACTTTCCTTACCTTAGTAATTTTGATGCGGATGGACTGTATTTATTTTCAACCCCTAAGTGATCAAAGGGCCAATAGTGGATTATTTATTTCAACTCCTAAAATAATCATTGAGGAAGCTTCAAGGAACATAACAGAATGTATCAATAGAGAGAAAAAATTATTTCCCTATGTTTTGAAACTTATTATAATTGACTATTGGCTTCCAAAATAGACCTCTATTGGGAGGTTGTTTTACATTTGAACTAGAAAAGGGAGTACCTAAACTGATGCTACTTACCACTGAGATTTAGGAACTTTCAAATGAATTTAAAGAGGTAGCGTCTCTGCTGTCAAGTGTATCCCAAAAATATAGTAACTAGTGAGGAGTTTGTAAGGGCTTTTCAACTGCAGATACACACCCGCTCATAAGGAAAGAATGTGACAAAGATAGTCTGGGATCTTAACATTGATGCAGGACTACTGAATTGCAGACACCAAGTCCGCCTTTGGTAGCGTCAGGGGGCCGGAAGGCACTCACCCGCGTCCTCCTTGTTTGCCATGGGGCTACTGAAAGCTCGATTCAGGTGTGGATTTTGAAAAGATGGTGAACATCCACAACTTCAAGGTTCAATTCACATGTTTTGTAGCGTCTACCATTTGGCTATTAAGCATTCAAGGGACCGAGGGCTGGTACTATATGAAGATTATCTAAGGACGGTATGGTGTGCTTTTGTAGGGATGCTTCCCCGCCAGTGAGAAGGAAAATGTAAATGTTTTGGGAAGCATTCAGGTGCACTCTCAGTCCCCTGAAACCATGGACTTGTATGTTAAAAGTACAGTCTTCTCTGCTTTTTCTGATATTTAAAAAAACTTTTTCCCTTCATTTAAGTGCTTGGCTAATGGGGATGCTGATCTCTACAGATGAAAGCTGTTGTGGATCAAATGTTAAAGAGTTTGTGGGTTGAAGTAATGTGCATGCCAACTTCTAAGGTTTCATACTTCATGATCAAATTTATTGCGTTTTTTGCCTATTATATTTTGAGGACCTAGCTTTTTGTGGGGGGATAACATGGATGCAGTCTGGGAAGGTTGCGGAGCTGCTTCTTGACGTGCATGTGGATGTGGTGCTCACTGGACCTCAACCTTGTGCCAAGCACACAGCTGACTACCTTGTTCAGGTAATAGAATCACTCCATCAATCCCGTTCCTTAAATTTTTGCCCTCCGAAACTTTCAATTCAACCCTAGCCTCACGAATTATACCTCATTTAAGAAAAGTCTGTTATTGGTCTCATCAGCACTGTTTTGCGCGATTCATAATCACTGCTACTGTGAACCCCTGGAGCAGGTGCAAGAGGCAGCCGATTGCTTAGGAGTAGACTGCCTGCCTCGCTATGTGGACAGCAAGGAGCTCTCCGGGCTTCGGGACATGACCTGGGGTGAATGGCTGGTGAGAAGGATCTTCCACCAGATAATATTGCTTGAAACCCTGTACTATACTTCAATCTCCATAATGGGTATCTCATTTTTAGTTAAAGCATCTATATTTGTTGACATTTGCTACTCCCTCAAAAAGCGCAAAGGAGATAGTTAAGTTTTAATACAGTTGATCCTAAAAGTTGGACAAAGTGTAGTTTCTGGCCCTGTTTCAGTACAAAAGAAGGGCGAGCCCTATCGAAAAAATCTCGTAAGCCAAACGGAACCTCTAGTAGATAGACATTTTCATACTCCAGCTAGTGTGTATGAACAAAAGTTAAACCCTCAAGTTTTAAGATATACTAGAGTGAAAAGTGGACGTTACACATGAAAGAATGGATGTGGTGAAGGTAAAAAGCTAACAGTATTGAAAGTGAACAGTCACAATTCTATTAGAAATTAGGAAAGATTGATTAACACATCTATATTTGGTATATTCACACTTGGTATTAAAAGGGGTGTTAGAAAAGTGAATCTATTACAACGGTACATCTAAATTCGTTTCTAAATGCCTTGCTAACTCCAAGTGCAACTTCTCTTACGCCCCACTGCTAACTATTATGGTGGCCTGACTGTAATCCATGATGTTCCATTACTGATTTGTTCCATTGCAGGGTAAGCCTAAGGAAAGCGTGTCAGTGAGAGAGCGTTGGCAAGACTACCTCCAGCACGAGGTGGTTCCCGGGGCCGAGAGCTTGTCTGCACTCTGGGAACGAGCTGGTGACGCATGGAAATCTGTTCTCAACGAACTCGGCAACATCTCTGCTTCCCAAGAAGTGGACTCCAAAGAAGAGCCGGAAGAGCGAACAGTGGTGGTGGTGTCCCATCCAACTGTGCATATTGCCATGGTGGGCCACTGCCTGGGCCTCACGCAGGCTTGCCTGGGCTCCTTCCATCTGGACACGGGCAGCTTGAGTGTGGTGGACTTCCCAGATGGCGCCTCAGGGAGGGGCATTGTGCGGTGCTTAAATTACACGGCGCACTTGGGGCGGTGGGCGGTGCCAGTGACTCGTCCTGCTCTTCGAGATGAAGATTTCTGATCCAAAATTTGGATTTTGAAAAATGCAATATATGTTTCCTGTGAGTTGCTTTGTACCATTCATGTAGCTTCTCATTTTGGATCTCACTGACACTGCCTGTCTGGAGAGATTCATATCGAAATTTTTACTAAGTTTTGCACATCAGTGCTTGTCTCTCGTCCTGCTCTACGAGGTGAAGATTTATGGTCCAACATTTGGATTGAAGAAATCCAAATATTTTTCTTGATTTGCTTTTGTACCATTTATATGTTCTCATTTTGGATCTCACTGACACTGCCTGTTCCTGAGAGATTCATGTCGAAATTTTTATTAAGTAGTTCTGCACATTAGAGGTTGCATCTCGTCCAGCTCTTCGAGATGAAGATTTCTGATCCAAAATATTTGGATTAAAGAAATCAATGTATGTTTCTAGAGTTGCTTTGTACCATTTATGTATTCTCGTTTTGGATCTCACTGACACTGCCCGTTTCTGGGAGATTCATCTCGAAATTTTATTATGTTCTGCACACCAGGGGTTGTACCTGACACTGAAGTTGTGATTTGTCAATTGATTTTGTGATGTATCTTTGTAAAGTATGAGGATAATTATACTGAAAGCCTGGTTCACGTGTTTATTGGCTCTGGATTGAAGAGGAGGAGACCTTGCATCAACTAAAATCTACTTCTACAGCGAATGTGAGGAAGGTTGAGAAGGTTGCTACTCAGAAAACAAGGCTTTGCTTCTCCGTGCTTCAGTATGCCTTGCCGCAGCTGCTTGTTTTGATTGCTTCTAGATGTCAACACTCACGAATGAATCATTCTCGACTTGTTCTTTGCCTTCACCTAGGTTTGGAAATATGCCTCGTTTTGTAAATCTTTCCCAGCACCAAAATGGAGTTGTTTCAAGGTCTAATCAGTTGTAGGTTTTGTTTGAGGAATTGTACAGTACAGGGTGAAACTTGGCCCAATTATCATGGAGTTTATGGTTCCAATTATGTGTTTTTGATTACAGAAAGTGTCACTTCTGATTTTCATGACAAATGAATTGATGGCTTAAAAGTTGGATGATGTGATGCGTTTCAAGAGAAATCCAAAAACTTTAAAAAAAAATTGGGGCACCTTTGATCAAGTGGAAGGGATTCAATTTTTAATAATGCATTTTTGAAAGGGACTGAATTGTTAATTGCTCTCTTTTTGCTCCTCCCTTTTTCCTAATTCTCTTAAGTTATTGAAGAATTTTAGCAATCTTTGATTTTACAGGGTAAGTTCGCTATTTTCAATATTTTTTTTGTGAGAACATGAGACATGAAAAATGTGTCATTTAATCGCAAAGGTCTCTGAACCCCTTTTCTATCACACTTGTTAGCTTGTCTATTTGTGTTTTGTCTTTGTTACTATCATATTTGAGTGGAACTATATACTAAAACATATAGTGTTCAAGCATGTGAAGTTAAATTGCAATCTATATAAACACCTAAGTGCCCCAAGAGACCAAAAGTGTCGCCACATACTTCAGAAGTCTAATTCAAAATGCTTTTAATTAAATTTTGCATCCAATGTCCAAATTTAACAAAACTTGTTGAAAAATTTGTGCACAAACTTGTGGTAAAATTTTTAGATGAATCCAAGGTGTAATATTTTTTGGAAACCATTCAAAGTTCATGGGTTCAATTTGAATTCACCAAACTGCACTTTGATGGTTGCAACTTCAGGGCATGTATCTCCATCCAATGCTTCTTTTCAAGAAAATTTGTTGGTTTATTTTCCCCTTGAAGTCTAGAGTTATTGTGGTAAAATTTTCATGTCATTCTAAGAAGTTTTGAATGCCTTTGGGAGCAATTCAAAGTTCAAAATGTGGACATTTTTGGACTACGGTGAACATTGGCAATTTGTTTCTTCTTCATATAGTGTCTGTTTCTAATTTAAAAAATTAAGAAAGTTGGGCATTCTAGTCTAGTTTACGTAGTTAAATTTTCATATTAATCCAAAAAGTTATGAGTAATTGAGAAGAATTTTAGTAGGAGGTTTAACCTTAGATGTGTTGGTAACTTTTTTTTGCTATTTTTTGAAATTTCAAAGCCATTTTGCAAACACAATGAGTCAATTGAATGATATTTTCTTTCACCAATGTATTTGTATGCTAGTTTGGAAGCGCTTTTTAGTTTAATGTTTCTTCATTTGAGTAGGTTTAGGAATTGAATTTCACCTCCAAATGTGTTCCTAGGAAAATTTCAGCATCTTTTTTCCACACTAAAACATTATAATCTTGCATTCTATGGAGCAAATGACACCAAATTTGATTCTCATCATCTTCAACATTTACGCTGTAAGATTGCACAATTCAGATTTATAGACTTTAGTGACATTTAGACCTAAAACACTTCAAAAGCACTGATGTTTTGAAATCCAAAATGCCCCTAGGTTTTTAGGGCTTAAGGATATAAACTATTACAATTTCCAAAGAATATTGGAAAAATATGTTAAATTCAAGAGTCATAAGAAACACCTATTTTCATCTATGAAAGTGCAAATTGATTTGTTGGAAAGGATTTGGACATCAAACAATTAAACTACTTGTGTCCAAAGATTTGAGGCAATGCTTAATTACTAAGTTCTATTGTTTGAAAAGAATATTGAATTCTTTTTCCAAACACTCTCCATTTATTAAATAATGGTTGAAATCACCAAAATTCACCCAATGTCTTAACAAAGGAAGATGAATCACCACCAACACATGGACAAATGTACATACATTCATGTGGATAAATAACCAATAGTTTATCCATAATTTATATCTGAACATGAATATAAAAAAAAAAAAGCATCACCACTCCAATCACAATTGCGAGTTACAATGTAATGAAAAGACACATTGCATCCTTTTTTTCCCATGCTTCCAAACATTGAGAGCCCTTGATATTTTTTTTTAAATCCCCCTCCAATGCTATTGATCTCAAAAAAACAACTTGGGATACAGATATGGGATATTGTACTTATATTGGATACGGATACGGATACAAGATACTACACTAGAACGGGATATTGTATAGAGATAGGAATATTGTACTAGTTCAGGATACGGATATGGATACAGGATATTGTACTGGAACGAGTGCTGGATATGGACACAGGATACAGCAGACTGGAATAAATCCCTTACAGAATGCTAAACCTGATGGCTTCTCAAAATTACAAGTATGGGAAGTGGAGGGGGGAGTTGTGAAACAGAATAAATTTAAATTGATTCAAACTATAATTTTTAAACCCAGAGGGTATGGAATGAAGCGAATTTAAATTGGTGTAAGTTACTTTTTTTGATATCATTGTGACAGTTTGTCACAATGATGATGGGCTCAAAAGATACTGGAACTGTTTCAAAAAAACTGAAAATTTAAAATCTCTGCTCAGATGTGGCCGGTGATCAACAAGGACCATCCAACACACTCCCAATGCTTTTGGAATAAAACTACTATTAATTTATTCCCCCACCTGCACCCCGACCCCCTATGAGTGTTGGCCCGAGAGATGCAGCCCCCGTCGGTTTCCTCCCGGGGACCCCGAGAGATTGAACTGATGGTCCGAATGTTGTGAAAATGCGGATTCAGATGCTGCAATCATGACACATGGCGAGAATCATCACCTGTCTTTCCCCATGGAAAAGCTTCTGGCTGTCATTCAAAGGCTGCCATGAGGAATATGGATGCAAGGGAGTCCACTCGTCTGCAGATTTCCTCAAAGAACGTGCAAAACGGGAAATATATACATATGTATGACCCCCCCACGGACTGTGACCACGGGACTGCACTCGGTGTCCAAGAGGGGCCAGGGGGGCAACATGGGTTCTGTAGCACAAGCCTTTGCTCACAATAACTCTGACATTGTTCAGTGTATCACACCAACTGTACCAAATTACATGGGCATGGCCGGGTTTTTTTCCCTTTCACAGGTCAATTTTGACTTTGACCCTTGTTTTCAGCTTTTGTTGATGGTGTAAGGCAATGCGGATGCAGAAACAAGTCACTAGTAGAAATGTGGTCTGTGTAGACTAGGGAAATGATTCACAAGAAGACTCACATGACAAACTTGACAATTAGTTGGTCTCTGGGTAGTCATTCTCCTAAGGTAGGAGGCTCGAAATCTGCACAGGCTCTAAAACCGCACACCTCCTCAAATGTACACTATGTGTACATGGGTTTTTTTCATTTTTACATGGATGTACCAACAGTGTACATTTGAGGAGGTGTGTGGTTGTAGAGCCCTATGCCATTTTGACTTCAAAAACTCATAACTAATTCTACAAAGCTCCAAAAAATATGAAACAACTTGGGTTAGATGTCAATTCCTCTTGTCTTTCAAGAAAAATTTACTGAAAAATATTTCAATAAGTTTCACCTCCCCAAAATTCAGTTTTAGCTCTTAGATGGGCACTTTATGAACCTCCTACCTTAGTCTGTGTAACCTTTGTTTCTGCTAGAGAGTCATACCAGGTGTGAGGGTTAGTTTTGTCCAAAGGAAGTGCCAAAATTGGATTTCCACATTAGATTTTTGGAGGTTCAAATGTCACCCTGAACCAAGTTAGAACGAGATGACATGTGGTATATTTTGACAAAAAATATTAAATTGATATTACTTGCATATTTGAATTTGGATACATGCATCCTTCATTCCACATCAGCTATTCTAATTCAACAAAAATTGGCTAGAATTTGAAAGAAAAAAAATAGAATTGCACCTAATTGTGACCTATATCTAAAACCAATCCCTATAGATTGTGCCTAAAATATAAAGCCTCAATTTGTGAGGTTTGTGAGGCCTAGAGTCAATTTTTTGGATATGCATATTTCGAGCTTTTGAAAGTTCATCATTTGTCCATGTGTACTAAAAATGCAAGCAAATAGATTTTGGAATCTCTTTTTTGACTCCTATCAAAACTTAACAAAAATTTAGGCAATTTTAAAATAGGAATTATCCTCAACTATTTATTTGGAAGTTTTTAGGTGCAATTACTTTATTTTATAGCAAAATTTAGACCAAAAGAATGTGTCATGCAATGGAAGTAGAGAAATGCATAGAGAAAACCAATCCAAAAGTAGAGAAATAATCAAATTGACACTCATCTTAGTAAAACCATAATGTTTGAAAATAGGATCATTTGTATTTCCAACACACACACATGCTAAAGAGAATACAACAAGCAACCAAATAGTGAAGTCACATAATGACACTTGTTCCAAAGCTTCACATTTGCTTCTTTCACTCAAGTAGGAGGTGCTAATTTTCTACTTGTTTCAAGAACTGTCTCTATAATTAGACCATGAAGTGTTACTACATGAATGAAAAAACTATCTAGTAAAGAATTGATGCCAATTTGGGACTATTGTTGTACAATTTTATGAGTGTTTGGGGAGTGAGTTTGATTTGGAAGTACAATAGACAAAATTTCAATGTAAGTAATGTAGAATTATGAATAGTGGGATACTTTGTGCCATCTTGGGAAATTACATGCACCATGTTGTTCCAATTGAATGTTTGCATTCCTTCACTTCAGGATGCCATTTGCACCATTGACGAACAACTTTTTGGCATTTAATGATAGTACCCATGGTCTTCAATAGCACCCTATTGCTTGTGAGCTTTAGAAAATCATATCTAATTCAATTTAGGTCTAAATTTGCAAATCAAATTATGATGGATGTATCCCCCTCTATTCTTTCTCTGAAAATTTGTCAGAGAATGATTCAATTGGCATAGTAGAGATCCTAAACCAATATCAATGCTATGAAATGGGTGGTTTCTACATCTCCGCCCTTTAGTTAACCCTTGAACGCCAGGCTGGTGCCTGTGGAAATCAGGCATTTTGGAACCGTGTGATATCATCTACTTTAAAAAAATAAAAAATAATCATTGGGAGTCAGACTACTGTTGAAGATCTTCTCTTTTCACCCCTAATTCCGAAGATGAATAGTTGCACTTCTGTCCTATACAAGAGAATTCCTTATCATTCATCAGACGAAAAACGTCCACCTCGGCATTTAAGGGTTAAGCTTAGCAGTTAACCTTACCTTCCTTCTTCGTTCATACTCATACAGCATCTTTTTAGGTGTTGATAGTTGGGGCTGTTGCACAGAGTTGGTAATGAGTGCTTGTAGTACCTTGCTGTTGCGTATTTTCTGCTTCAGATTGTCTGAAAATCTAAAACTTTTTTGAATTGGGTGCTTCGGTTACAGATACCATGGAATCTATTGACAAAAGAGAATAATTCCAGTCAGGAACTCTGGAATCCAGTCACAGATAAAAACTAATAATTTGGGTCTTTTTCAGCTTTTTTCTTTAGAGACGAACAAAGATAGGGAATGCAAGGTACTATCAAATTTTCCATCCAAGAAAATAAAAACTGAGGGAAAAAATCCAAATTCAGTTAAGAGTACAAGATGCCCCTCTACTCTAACCAGGCAACCATGTCCTTCATATTTGAAATGCTTTAGCTGCCTGTAAGTTAAGCTTATGTCCAACGCAACCAAAACAGGGCTGGTTTGTTCTTCAGTGATATTATGGTAAACCAGCGTATGACAGGCAGAATGACTGGTTTGCTTTGTTGGCATTGTTGAAAAAAAATTTAATTCAAAAAGTCCACTTTAAGATAAATGGGAGAAATGGGGAGAGCAATTGAAATTTTCTTTTTTTGACAAAGTATGAATTATTTTGTTGTGAATTTTTGAAGTGTACTACCCTTTATGGTCCCAAAGAGTCTCTAGACTACCCCAAAACCAACAAAAAAAGTGTACAATCTACCCTTGATACTTGTTACCCAGATAAGTGTTAAAATTACATATGTATTAACGAAAATTGTGCTCCCCTGAAAAAATTCCAAAAAATACAATAGGAAGTATTACTCCCTCTAACCCCAAATGATCTTCATGTTGGACAAAATGTCCTAGATTAAGGCTAAAAATAAGGCTAATAATTATAGATTTTGCATTGTAAATAGAATTTGGCACACTCCTAGCACCCTAGAAATTGTGAGTTTTAGAGCCCTTTTTGAAGTGCAGTTTTAGAGTATTGAAAAGTGAAACTTATTGGGCATTTTCAAGGATTGAGGACCATTGGGCACTTAATTGTTGAGTGCAAGGTTGTCATTTTGTGGGCCTAAGACCATGTGTGGAGTGTGGACTTCTTTTCCACCTACTAGAGCTTCATCTCTTCCAATTAGGCAATACTCAAAGAGTTGCAAAAAATATGAACGAACAATGTTGATTGACCCCTATAGTCATTTCATTTGTCTTTCAATTGACGATTGGATGGATGGAGGAAAAACTAGTACTCTGAGTTATTTTGTTGGTCCTAGATATCAATCAAAAGCCAAACCATTTTGACTAATTTGCAACATCTCAAAGTGCAACAAGCAAAAGATCATTTTGGGATAGAAAATTAAATCCAATAGGAAGATCATTTTGTGACAAAGGGAGTAATTGTTAATAGAATTTATAAAAACTATACTCCCCTCCTCATTGAATTCACCTTGATAAGTGATAATTTGAATCAAAGTGAAGCTATAAAAATCTATAACTTGGATGACATTGAATTAGGTCCATCACGTATTGTATAGATTATGTGGTGGTTGGCATTAATACTATTATATATAGCTCATAAAATCTTCATACATCATCCATTCCACATCATGCACTACACATTCCACATCATGCAAACAATAGTGGTCATAAACTCCATCAATCTCTCCAGGATTTAAACTTCAAGCTTCTTTACATCAACCTCCATGTGTTCCAATGTTGTGCCATTCAAGGATTTAGCAATGTTATGATGTTGTGATAGATTTGTGATTTGATGATTTAGATAACTTGGACATTTAGGTCTACAATGAAGAAGGGCTCTGAAATTTGTTTTGGTATACAAGAATCTCATCAAACTACTTTCAATTCATTCTTCCATTACACTCAAATGTATGATGGCATTCATATCTTATGTATTTTCATTCTTATTTATGTAAGTGTTATTGTTGGTATTAATTCCAAAGTCACATAAGTGTTCCAAAAATTCTATACTACCCTCCTTAGGTGTTAAAGTGTTAACACTATATAAGTGTTACAAGTTTCCTTACTCCCAAGTGTTAATAGATATTGAAGGCGGATTGTGTCCATAATAGTCATCTCACACCTAAAGTACTATAGTCATAATATTTTTTTAACATGGCTGGAACATGAAAGTCTGAAAGTCACTTCTTTTGATAACTTTTCACTAAAAAGGTGGAAGTTCCTATTGCAATCACTAATTACTCCATCACCATTGTCCAAGACATGGATTGTGACCACTAACTCAATCTAATGTAGTCCAAATTTCATTCATTGAAAAAGTTTGTCATAGGTTGATGCAAGATTGTAATGGGTCATTCCTTTAGGTGTATATTATGGGTGGTTAGTTTGTCATAGGTTGGTTTACCTTAAGATGTTCTTGTTGATATTGTCTAGAGCTCACATTTTTTCAATATGGAATGGTTAGCATAAAGTATACTCTAATTGTAGAATGTGCTACATGACTAAAATATGTCATATACAAGCAACATATAACTATACATCCTTCAATATGATGTGGTATTTCAAATTCAAATAATGTCTTTTTTTTCACAAATATGTTCAAGACATGATTATAAATTTTTATATCTTTGCTTTTTCATTCCTTGATTATAATCCTGATCCGCATGTAGGTGGATGATAATTATATGTATAATTCCTTGCATGGCATCACATATTCTAAATACCAACAATGCTTGTGTGTAATATGTCATTTTTGAAAGTGACAAGTGCACATCCCCTAATCCGGTTCTCCTTCACTTTGAAAAATATATTCCCTCATATTTATTGCTCATTGAATCAAATCTCTTCTAAAAACGTTGTTTTCCACATTCAAAATATGATTCATGCAAACATTATGAAATCAAGATGCAAATTCAAATGATCATGGAAATTTTGTAAAGGATGAGTCTCCAAAGTATTTGCAATTCTACATGGCTAAATCATAAGTATTTGTCATATACAAACAACAATAGATTTATTTTGAAGAATGGTTCAAGAATGGAGTCACTCCCTTCTTGATACCCAAGATGCTAAAGGGTTAATCCTCAGATCAATTTGTTGTCATATTAACTTATAGAATTTGTTTTAGCAATACAAATTGCATTGATTTATCTTGATAAAAGCGTGTGACACTAATTAACCAATATCAAAATATTATGAACTAATGCAAGTTGAAATAATACCATGTCGCATCAATTTCTAGAATTTCTTTTTGTATAGTGTACTAATTTATAGAATTTTCTAGGTGATGATAATTTGCCCCACACTCTCACTAAGGTAGGAGGTTCTAAAAGTGTACAAACTCTAAAATCGCCCACCTTTGCAAATGTATACTATTTGAACAAGCTACTTTTTCATTGTACCAATGATGTACAAATAGTGTACATTTGAGGAGGTGGGCGATTTTAGAGCCCTATGCCATTTCAACTTCAAAAATTCAGAAATAATTCTACAAAACTCCAAAAAATATAAAATGACTTGGGTTAGATGCCAATTCCATTTGTCTTTCAAGGAAAATTCACTGAAAAATATTTCAAGAAGTTTTACCTCCACAATTTCTGGTTTCAGCTCTTAGATGAGTGCTTTATGAACCTCCTACCATAATAGGACAAATCGGTGGTAGTACATGAACCACTCGTATTTCTTTTATATTGGAGGGAGCACTGTATCGTGATCCTCGTGTAGTCTTTTAACTTAACTTATTGCTCCCCAAAAAATCCCTGCCTGTAGTTTACAGCACTGCAATTGGGGTCGCCCCATGGCTGAAACGGAGGTCACCATTGACCAACATCTCGGATCTTTGCACTATTCCAAATATGCCAAGAGAGATGTTGAATTTCCACTGTCAGTCAGTTGTACTGGAAGCCATTTATTGGTGCTGCAGCCACTGATGGAGTGGGTGCAGGAGGAGGAAAGTTCAACGAACAATTGCAAACCCAAGTTCTATAAGTTAACTTACAAGTCCCGGCCAGTTGCGAGGCCGGGCAGATTCAGCTCCACAAGCCTTTTTCTTTTTGCTACAGGATCACACAGGCAGACTTGACAAGAAGACAGACAAGGTGCACAAAACAAGGGCAAGGCTCCCCGTGTCCGAAACCTATGTAAGGAGTGCGATAATATTTGAGAACTGAGTTACTCATCATCCATACATGCTCCGTATGGCAATCTGAGTTTGTCAGCATTTGTAGCCGAATACTCCTATACCTATTGTCTGTCTGCACATGGGCTCATACATACAATACTAGCATGCACCTATTGTAGGGGAAACCTGTGCATGACAAATCACAGGAATGCTTGTCATGCTTTAAGGTTCATTGTGAATGTCGGATGCAATAGTTGGATGATATTTCTCTTGGATGAAAATGTGATGGATTTTGTGATAGGAGTTGTGACACTGTATACTTAACCTCTAAACGACAGGCTGGTTACCGTGGGAGAGAGGCAGGATGTGAACAGTAACAATAAGTATGCTGACCGCAAAAGAAGGCATTGTTCCTGTGCTTGCGAAAGTTAGCAGACCATGCTGCCTTTACCGAAATTGAAGGAAGGGTAGCATGCGGCCTAACACCGTCTTCTGATTCTCTCTGCCATCTAGACACAATCCGATATATCCAAAAATGACAATGCATTCAATGAGTCTAATTCTGGCTTTTCATGACAGTACAAGTTTGCATGACTACAATTAAAAAAAAAGTGGATGAAAAATGGCTTGCTTACATCGTGCAAATTGCTTTTCTAACATCCATCGGACAAAAAATGTTTGCAGCGTCGCTTAGGGGTTAATATAGTAGGTTTTATAGTAGATGAGGAAATGCGAGTCTTGCAATGTGGGTTCAGAAATTTGTATTGTAAAATTATCAACCCCATAAGGACTATAAGAATTGCAAGAATTGTAAACAATATTCATTGCATCTTCAAAGTCCAAACAAGTGTTCATGTTTTTTTTTAAATTTTTTAGTGGCTATTCATTAGAGAAAGTTTGGACTCTCTGGAGGGTTGCCAGGGTTTGACAAACCAATTTATTTCTGGAGCCTATTGAAGCTACTCAGGAGAGGGAATTTTCTGACAAAACAAAGATTCACCTTGTGTGAATATCGGGAGTTCCAAAAGTATATTTTAGTTTTCTATTCCACAATTGTCAGAGGGATGTGTTTTGGGGGTGCTTTCGAATATCAAAACAACACTTGTCACAACCCTAACTAATAGTACTTCACAATGAATGCTCTGACATTTGAAAGTCACGAAGTGCAGAAATAGGGGAAAAGTTCTTTAAGCAAAATAAATGTAATACAGTGAGGGTCCCTACCGGCACTTCTTGGGAGCCCTCTGGAGAGTCCAAACTTTCTCTAATATTTCTTTTGACCCTTGAGTGCTTTGACGTCTGTTTTGTGGACAATGAATAGATGGAAACTGAAGTTTTATCCTCCTAACTGCTTAGATGAAAGTTATTCAAATTTGTGGAGAGACTTTGTCATGTTGTTGTCCTATCTAAAGGTTGGATTTGGTATTACTGGAGTACATATTTTTCTAAAATTACCAATGTGCAAGTATGTCAAGTGGTTAATCGAGCCAAAATTGCATTGACTCTAGTTCAAAACAAGATTTGCCAAAATCAAGTCACAAATTTGAAGAACACAAAAATTTCAAAAATTCACCATGTGAAGAGAACCTCATTTCAAATTCATTCCAACAAATGCTACTCAAAAAATGATAATATTTTGCTTGTAATCGAATTTAGAAGGAATTTTGAAATTTTCCTTTCAAAATTTATAAACAAATATTGGTGACAACATTGGTGAATCTAATTGTAGTGATGGAATCTGCAATTTATAGTCTACAACTGTTTTATTTGTATATCAATTCCGAAATATTCTCCTAAATAGTCAACTTTACAATGAATTTGGACGTTTTTAGAAGTTAACTCCCTCAGTGAATTGTTTTTTCAAGTACCGAGTCTATTTTTTTTTCTCTATAATTTATTCTAATTAAATTTTTTATAGATTTTTTCATGGATTATTTTGCTAATGTTTTCCAATTGCAACCAGTTCTTTTCCCAATTTCACTGACTAACAATGATTGAACTAACCTACAGTTCTCCCTGAACATGGGTTCGGAGACTAGTGTACCTTGCTAAAAGCTAGCATGAGCTTCTTACAAAGCAAGGGGCAAATCTCATTCCATACCTAACTCAAAGCAATTTGTAGTTTAACCCTTGAACGTCACAGGCTGAACAACAAAAATTGGGAACCTGAACAATTTGGAATAGTTTCAACTGTTGCCTCATTTATTGAAGACTTCACCGCTGATTTGGAGAGCCAATTGTCTGATCATTGTTACTGTGCAAGTTTTGAAAGAATCCACCCTTGGGATTTTCAGATTATAAGATTTGATGAACCCTGAATTTCAGAAAAGTTGGCTCCTCAGTGTCTGGAAAACATCTGCTGTGATGTTTAGGGGTTAATAAGTTTGCAACATCTGAAGTAAGTTACTTCGCGTATTGTTTAAAGTAAACCAGCCCATGACAGGCAAACTGCCTAATGCAGTCATCTAGAAAACCACCCATTAGAGTCTTACACAAACCCAAGGCAGATTTTTTCTGATAAATGAGATTAGGACTACATTAGGCTAATTTGTAGCCATAATCTTACCTTGGGAGATGATCTTGGAGTTATTAGTGACTATCATAGGGCACTTACACCATTCAAGTGTAAATTGGTCATAAAAAGTTATTTTTTAATTTTTTCTTGTCATGGCCATGTTAGGAAATGTTGTAGTCATGTTAAAAAATGTTGTGACTACTTTAGATGGTAAGATGACCATTATGGAAATCCTTTTTGCTGATTTGGGGTAGTTTACAGACTCTGTTGGGCCAATCGGACTGTATACTTCAAAAATTCATAAAAAAATTTTACTTTGTCAAAAAAATAAATTTCCAATTGCTTCCTTCAATTCTCACATATGTCTATGTAGGGAAAAAAATCTGAATCATTTTGCTAATGGCAACAGTTCAGGCCAGTCATTCTGCCTGTCATAGGCAGGTTTACCTTATATCACAAGGACTCACATCAGAAACCTCACTGTGCACTGTGTACAGTCCTTCAGTGAGTCTCCCCTGGATCCTTACAATACAATTTATGGTTGCGAATCTAAGAATTCTGAAAGACACCCTTGTCTCATTGTTGAATAATGTTACACAGCCAGTGACAAATAAGTGAAACTTGCTTTTGGTGACTACCACACCTTTGCTAGCAGCTTTCAATTGGCAGAAATTTTTTAAAAAAAAACACTAAAACTAATAATAATAATAGTAATTATTATTATTTCCTGATTTCTTAAGAGATTATCCCCTTGTCTTGCCTAATATTTGGAAATTGTAGTTGATCGAGGAAGAAATTATAATTATATCCTTCTCTAGGAACATGAACTGATCATATATGGCAAACCTGGCTTAATACTCTGTGTATTCTAACTTTCCAACTTCTGAACAAACAGCCTCTTGTCCTCTTATAAACTGCTAAATGAAGTATCCAAACCTTTGCTAGATGCCCATGATACCTTGTTCAATATTGAATGGTTACCTAAATACCGTGATATATTAAATTGTAGTCTTTTCAAACATTTCTTTTGTACTTCGATTAAATATTAGGCATTCTAGTGCTGAAGCTGCTCATAAATTATGGTAACCCAAGAACATTCATATAATCTTGGGACTCACTTCCCAAACTTCTGGTGTGGTGTTGCGCTTGCATGTATATCCAAAAAAACATTTAAAGGACCAATCCGAGAGAGAAAGAAAGAAATGGACACTTCCAAGTAATGCGTTTTCCACATGGTGGCCCCTGGCTAACAAACTTATTGGCAATGTCTACTGTAAGTTATAATAACTTATATTGTTGTGCCACCAACTGAGATGAATCTCAATTCAGTCAATGAAAACACTTTATTCCACATTCAAAATAAAGGTCCCCCTGTCACTTCCCTCAAAGCATGTACAGTAGAATACCGGTATGAGCATTTTCTATGTCTTTCTAAAGTCCTCTGCACAATAAAGAAATTGCTGCTGGTGATCAAATTTGGGCAACAATTGCTTTTATGGATTGCTTGAATACAAATAGCAATATTCTAATTGGAAGACGGTCAACTACCAACTAACTCAGGAATTGTCAACTGATTTTGACTTTCAAATTATTGAAGGTGACATTATAGAGAATTCAACAAGTAAAGGTGGGGTGTGCTACAAACTGCCCTTGTTCTAAAAGCGTCCTCTAGCACAAAAGTACACATTAGTGTGAATGAAACTTTAGGGGAATGGTTCGTACCAGTCCTCTTGAAGTTTAGAACATCCTCTTTTGGTGTCAATATTATATTCTAATGGGATTATTTTATCCTTTCTAGAGTCAAGATTATGTCCTAGCCTCTAGGCATGAATGTATCCTTACAGGGTTAGGTGAGAAAGTTGGGTGAGAGAGAACAAATTAAAGGATGCTATAGTGAAAGTGGTGGAGGTTGATTAGTTGGGTGAAAGAATAGAGGATGCAATAATAAAGATGTCAATTTGGGGTGAGAGAACAGAGGATGCAATAGTGCAGTGGTCGAGGCTGATTAGTTTGATTAAAAAAATAGAGGATGTGATAATAAAGATGTCAATGTGGGGTGAGAGAACAAAGGATGTGATAGTGAAAGTGGTTGAGGTTGATTAGTTGGGTGAAAGAATAGAGGATGTGATGATCAAGATGTCAATGCGAGGTGAGAGAACAAAGGATGTGATACTGCAGTGGTTGAGGTTGATTAGTTGGGTGGAAAAATAGAGGATGTAATAAAAAGATGCAATCTGGGGGGAGAGAACAGAGGATGTGGTAGTAAAGCCGCAGCAAAAAGGAGGTAGAAAAGGAGCAAGGAATGTAGAAATTCATTCTACCTGAAAGCCAGGCAACTGAAGAACAGAACCCAAACAACTCTGTGGAGGGACCTGGAACTGAAGGAAGGCTATGATAAATCAAAAAGGAAACGAGTTCCCAAGTGGTGACACATGCTGCAATCACAGCAGGCCCCATGGGAACCAAACTACTGTAGCATCAATCCCTGGCCATTCCAAATTCATGTGGGACGACGACTACCTCCCGTCGTCTGGTCCTAGTCCCGGTCCCGGTCCCGGTGGGCCGCCGTGCACACTTTCCTTCTCTTCCTCACCAACCAACTACTCCCCTTTCGCTTCAGCCCAGCCTAAGTCCTAACGTACCTCACGCACGCATGACGTGACCTCTGCGGCAGGCAATGCTGTGTTCCCCACCTTCTCCTCTCCATGGCCACTCATAATTTCTCCATGGCTTTCCCAATCATCGAAAATACTGACCCTTACACAACTATATTGTAAAGAAAAGGGGAGATCTCAATGGTGGACCAACTGAATTAACTTCTTCACACAGATTGCATGGAACCGACGGTCAACAACAAACAGGCCGGGCTCTAATTCACTCAGTCTGTACGTCCTGGCCTGCCATCGCATGGAACCTGCTACAGATAATTCTCTACTTCACGCAATGTCCTTGCATGCAGGACTTGAGTATATCGATCAACCTCTTTGCGAACTAGCTACAGTCAATTCGGGATTGAAATCGGGACCTGCAGTTGCATGCGACTAGATTTTTCAGTGACTAGAGTCTCGCTCTTCGACTAGCTGGGTGTCTCTGTGTGTCTGTAACGGCAGTGCGGTAGATGGAAAAGGAGAGAGTAGGTAAGAAAGCGAAGTCAAAGCGACTTTGTAACAGGGTAGCAAAGTCAAGTAGTTTTGGGGTGACACTAAAGAAGTAAACACTCTTTCAATTATAAGTTGTGCGTGGGACGTACTGGCATGGATATGTGCTTTCGATATCAGCAAGCGGATTACCTGGATCGATCATTAGTCAATTGCGACATCATGGCGGCGAGGAGAACATTCTAGAAGAGATTAGAGGTGCAGAATGTTCTTGGGAGGAGGCCCAGTGAATATATTCATTCATTTAGTTTAGGAGTGCATGGAACTGTTTGCTAGGCAGCCGGGTTATGCATTGATTTGCATAGGGGAAGCTCGAAAGCTCGATTATATATTGATCACCTCGTTCCCATATATTCTAAACAACTAATTAAAGCTCCTGTTGGATGCTCGAGGGGTGATTGATCGAGAACTGAGTGTAAGAGATGCCTTCCTTTGTCATGAAGATTCAAAAGGTGGCCGAATTATGAGAGCAGATTCAGATTCCATTCCGCAAACTGTAAGTTCAGTCACAGGAATTGTTCGGCAGGGAGATGTCTAGTTGGTTAACCTTGCGGGAGTGAGATTGTGTTGATCGAGTAGATCGAGTAGTACGAATGTCGAAACTCTTGATTCAACAACTGATGGTTCATTTCGGTGCCACTGGGTTTGTGTACCTGTGTTGAATCAGTAATGCAGCTGATGCGAACTTGCCCTTAGCTTGTACATACCACCACCCTTTCGTGAAAGCAGAACTGTAGCTAACCATTCCACCCCGGTCCCCAACTTGTGCAATCCCTTTCAACACACTTTCAAATGTACACAACTTTTTTGACGAAACTTGGAGCAAGTTCGAATGGCAGGAAGCACTAGCTAGCTAGTCGTACATACTAGACATAGAAACAGGGTAACTATACATGTCCGCACTGCAATTCAAGCCCCAGTTCCAACTCAGAACATATTCATTCAACTTGAAATGCTTACTTACAGTTTTGCATATCCATTTCCCTGGATCACTCTGTTTCGTGAAAACAGATCTTTCAGTTCTCGAGTTATATAGATCACGTATGCTTACAACAGTAGAAAGATCTAATGATCTGTGATCACCCTGGCGCTGCAATCATCACAGACTGTAGCTAGCTTACGACCTACAGTCCCCTAGAAAGACTTGTTTGCAATTAATTCATTCTAGCACTATCTGCAGCATTCGTCTCGCTCCAACCTTACAGCAACAGTGTTGTACGTAGCGAGCTGTCCATGATGATGAGAGTTCGAATTCGCTGCCCGGAGTTTCGATTTGCAGTAGGAGTGTGTTTGTTGTTGGCAGCATTGATTGGTGCTGTGGTATTGGAAGAAGACGGAGAGGGGAATATGAATCCCATCCACGGAGGAGGAGCGTTTGTGGAGCGAGACGGGCAGCATTTCGTTGTGAACGGGGAGCCTTTTTATGTGAACGGCTGGAACTCGTACTGGCTCATGACGCAGGCTGTGGAGGAGAATACCAGAGCACGCGTGGTGTCCATCTTCAACCATGGCGCGGCCTTAGGCATGACAGTGTGCCGCACTTGGGCGTTTAATGACGCGGCGTACGATGCGTTGCAGATGGCTCCTGGCGCTTACTCGGAGAAAACGTTCCAGGTACCTGACTGACTGCAACATATTCACAATTCTCTAGATTACTTTACTCTATTTCTCACAGGAATGTGTCACGAGATCGATCTCTTGTTTGCTCCCTAGCTAGTTTCATAATTTTCAATCCGTTCAAGTATCCCATTGTGTGTATGCATGCACTCTTGATGGCTGCACTCATTAGGTGTCCCGTCATGGCTGAGAAAGAGATTAGCGTGTAATGCCAAAACAAGAGCCCTTAAACGTACACACTAGCTACAGAATTTGGTTTTGTTTCATACAATTTGTGGTCATCGATCGATTAATTGTGTAAATGGCCGAATTTGCGAGCCAGAGTACTGAATTGTATAAATTGTGGCATTTAAGTGTTTAGGGCTCTGATAAGTAGAAACTGTATACCTGATCGGAAAAGTGCCGATCACTTGAAATTTTGATATTGCAACGTAGTACCTTGGATGTGGAAAATAATCAAAGACATCTATACTGAATCAATAATCTAGTGGAAATCATGCCCTATTCCACCCATTTCGTGTTTCGATCAACCATGGAGTCACTGACTGGAAGTTGTCTGGAGCTGGAAAAGGTCATGAATTAGACAGTCATCAATTTTAGCCAAGTTGGGCGAACTCCCTTTCTGGAACAGGACATAATTTCCACTCTCTAATTAACGTTGACTAATTTCATCAAATTCGTCACAATGGCACGACCTCGAGGGTCAAAACTGTGGGCATCTAACTGAAGAAAGCTCTAACATAAAAAACTAAGAGTGGCATCGATCTACGTTTTAGGACACCTGCCTCAAAATTAAAGTGGCAATGTAGCGAATTTTCGCCAATACAACGTTATTGACGTTGTCTATAGATGCCAAAGCTTCAGTTTCTTAAGCGAATTCTCAATCTGTAGGAAACAATAGTTGGTGAAGTTATTCAATTGAGGTCGGTTGTCGAATTTTAATGCCTGCAGGCCCTGGACTTTGTGATTGCGGAAGCAAGTCGGCATGGAGTCAGACTGTTGCTGACTTTGGTGAACAATTTGCCGGAGTATGGAGGGAAGAGACGCTATGTGCAGTGGGCAAGGGACACGGGGGATGATTTGGACCATGGACATGATGATCACTTCTTCACTCATCCCAGAATCCGAGAATACTACAAGGCGCATGTGAAGGTAATACAAACATTTCATGCATAATTATCGGCATTGAATCAAATAAAATCCTAGCTAGCGGAAAATTCTGATTAGTGTTTAACATCAAATATATTTGTGGAACTTGATTTATGTTGGTCATTCCCAGTTCTGAGAGCTTTGTGCACTTGAATGCCAGAATTTCGGTGCTCTGAATTTCAGCAAGTTAATGAATTTGACCAATCAGTAGCCTTTAATACTCTTCGTTGGAATTATTGACAGATGGTGTTGACGAGGGTAAATAGCATCACAAAAGTGGAGTACCGAAACGACCCTACCATTTTCGGATGGGAGCTCATCAACGAACCCCGGTGCTCTTATGATTCTTCAAGCAGTGCTTTACAGGTGCACACCCATATGGATTTCACCATCACGGAGCAGTGAGAAATTTGTTACGCAGAATCAATAGTTGGGAATTTATGCCATAGATAGTCAAAGATTTAATTTATGGTCCTTTTTTGTGACACAAGGTCACTTGTGCTCCTCGTACTGCGCAGGCATGGATAGAAGAGATGGCAGGCTATGTGAAATCACTGGATAGCAAGCACCTGCTCACAGTTGGGCTGGAGGGCTTCTATAAGCGCGGTAGCCATGGCTCATTTGAGGCAAATCCCACGCACACACCACGCTCTGGCACCGATTTCATCCAGAACCATCAGGTCTCTGGAATTGACTTCGCCACTGTTCATGCGTATCCTGACCTCTGGTACGCTTACTTATCACCTATGACGTGAACGAAGCCCAATTTTGGAGGAGAGATAGCACCTTGATAACATCCCTCAAATTTCTTCTCCCCGCTGCTCAACATGGTTTTTTTTCATAACGACGCTCCTCAGTTTGGCGTTTTCTAATCCATAACCTCAACATTAAGCACGATTGAACAATTCCATCCATTGAGACCATGTGCAATAACATGAAAGTACAGCGTCTATAGGTCAATATGAAAGAAATCTTGGTTAAAACAATAATTTTTCTATAGTGAATTGGATCAGTTTCAGTCCCATTTCCTACTCAATGTAAATCTGTAGCTGTTTTAGTTTTCAGAGTCCTAGACACTTTGAACATCATAATTTTGGTGCTCTGGAACATGCCATTTTATCAGATATGACGATAAAAAAAACCACCGTTCTGCGAGGTGTAATTGACCGGTGTTTTGTTTGTGGGGGATGCTTTTCAATCATTCTTAGAACTCTGGCTTAATTGTATAGGATGCCATGGGAGAGCCACAGCGAGAAGCAGAAGTTCTTCAACGCTTGGGTGGACGCACACATCAAAGACGCCAACGAGATTCTCCACATGCCCGTGCTATTCTCGGAGTTTGGCCTCTTTGACAAGAAGCACCGGGTGGAGATTTTCAAAGCCATGTATGACCGGGTCTACAAATCGGCCAAGAAACAGGGCGCAGGGGCTGGCGCGATGGCCTGGCAGCTGCTGGACGAGGACATGGCACGCGTGTGGAACGATGGGTTTGCCATATTCCCGGAGCAGGCGCAGGCCTCATCCATGGTGCGCCTCATGAAGCGCCAGTCGTGCAGGTTGAAGGTCCTGTCTTCGTCGACCGAGGCGTATCACGAATGTTGCAAGTCCGAGTTCCCGCAAGCCATATCTAATCGACCCTCTGAGGTCATCCTGACCGAGTACCAGCCAATGCAGATGGCTCCGTAAACGACTCCAGGGATCCCTCGGCATCCAGGATGGACAATTTCGTTAAATTTTCTCGATTCAGGGCTCCCAAAAATGTGATTCATTTGCACAAAGCTTTAAAGTCTAGGACTGGTAATGATTTCGGAACACATGGTCTAAACGTGAAAGTGCCTAGTTTATGGAAATATGCCAATTTAACGAAATTGACGTTCTGGCGGATCTTTTCGATAATGTGTGCAACCTCTGCACACCATAGCTCACGGTACTCCGTACCGTGGATCCAGTGGTAAATATCAGTCAGCAGCTTTAATTTATAATAACTTATGCAACCTGACAACCAGAACATTCTACAGTCCTTACGGCATACGGATGGTCCCTATGCCTCTAGTGGCAGGACTCAACGTTTCTATTATTTTTGCAACCTGTCAACCATTCCATCATATAGCTCATATGATAAGTAGGTCTAGCTCCTTACCGTGGATCCCGTGGCACCAGACAGCAGCTTTTCTATGCTTTTTGCTACCTGTCCTCTATAACCTCTAGTCTCCTTTTCTCAATCTCTCTCCAGAACCCTTTTTATCACAAACATTTGGTATGATTATAATCCTGTTTTGATTCTCACTTTTAATTCTCTTAGCGTCAACAAATTACACTCAGAATCTAGCCTAAGTAGTTCCCACTCATCCCATTCACAGATTGATGGCTTTGTGAGATGCGAGATGCGCGCTTGAAAGTTGGGTCAACTCGAGTCTTGATATTCTGATTCTCTCGAGTATATACAGTATCCTCTTATTGCAAAAGTGTCGCCAATCAAAGTTCCCATTCAAAGTTTGATTGCTTTATGTGACTTGTGAACCACAACATTCTACAGTCACCTTGGAAAGTTGAATCGATATTGATCATATTCTGATTCTCTCTAGTATCTATATCTGATAATTTGGTACCCAGAATCCACGTTGGTTCCCATTCGAAGTTTACCAGCAATAGCTAAAGAATGCGATGTCAGTTTTGTGTCTAATAATTTGCAGTTAGAGAAAATTGCTTCTGAAATGTCTCAGCTTGTGTTATACCGTAAGCAACATCCATTGATGTCAGGTGCTGCAAATCGTAGCTATTCATATAAGCCCGATTGTGAATTAAATCTGGTAAAGGTGGTTAGCAAACCTTGAACTGGAATTTGAGGGAGTGGTATTGTGATTCATTTACCGTCAATTTTGGTAAATTGGTGGATTTTCACAATTTTGGTGCGGTTGATCAGGTTGCGTGACCAGAAACCAAAATCTATACGTATCTTTGGGCCTAAAATTACACCTTCGTGAAGATAATTATGTGTCACAACTTTTGCCTTGTGGAATATCGCTAATTTCAAGAAATTGGCCTTATTTCCTCTGATCTGACAAAGTGACTTCAGGATGTAAGTTTCTCAACGTAATACCTTCACGCGGTATAAACTTCAATTTCAGGACAAATTAAGAACACACAGTAAGTTGGGACAAATAATGCAATTCTGGTGGGATTGCCTGATTTGATTTCACTCAGATTGTATTTGGTTTCCACTTGACCTTCTCTAGTGGCAACCTCTGTAAGTGCACATTCCTTGTGTATCATGAGAGTATCTCTCATATTGGTAGGACAACCTCCACATGGCATGTTGTGAACTCACGTCAACACGACACCTCAACTAAGATAGGGCCTCAGATTCAGACTTGAGAGACAGGTAACTTAGAGATATTGGAGGATGGAGCAAGAGATTTTTGGGTGTACATAGGCTCTCAATTTGGTCATTCAAACTATTGAAAGAGTGGTAATGGCAGTCGATGTGAGCAACATCAAATGAGAAGAAATGACAAGAATCTTCTCATCAACGTAACACAATAAAAAACCTACGTGGCTTACACTGGTTTGTGACTACCACATGACAACGGAAATGACTATTACCGTACGTTCAGGTCTGATTTGGAACATTGGTGCCGAAATAATTTAATTTTAGAATTCAGACAGTTCAGCAGCTCAATTTAGATTTAGATTTTTTGGCTTTCGACACTTTGCTCTTCCTAATTTTTTCACACTCCTCATTCTGGATTGATTCTTTCTATTCATGCGAAAATGTGTTCCTTCTTCTAAATTTTCTGAAGAATAATTTTTGGGTAACTATTCAGAATTAGCAACAATGAAATTTTTTAAGATTTTCAGAAATAGTTGTACAATTTCTTAAAATTTCAGACATCTTCTAAATTTTTACCTAATTATTTACGAAACTGACCTACACGTACGGTAGAGGTTCTTGTTCTTGTCTAGAAGTGAAGTAACAATACCCCGAAGACGAGAAACTGAGAAAAAAATCGTCCATTTTTCTCTCTGCGTCGACTCCAAGTACACAAGTCTAAATGAAGCTGAGGCTGCTCACAATCATCTGACTGAGAGGCCCTTAGAGGACTCGTTGCATTGAGTTTCCTGCATTGAGGTCTTGTGCCAGGATGATTCCGCATGGAAATCTGTAACTTAAAAACGCTGAGCAGGACTGCCAGCAATTGCAATGGACTAGACCCTGACGAATTGAGTGACGCCATGCTTGTACCATTGGTGGCTCTGCAATCAATCACAGAATATGTACCTTACCAAAGCACCTAACAGTTGGGCAATTGGTTCAAATGCCACGCAACCAGTGTGCTGCAGACATACTGTCTGGGACTTCACCTCCGCAGGCAGCATGTCCTGCAAATGTACGGTGGGTACACTCAAAATACTGGGGTATGGTTGCCCACCTAAGGGCATGGCTGACGTGCTGTCGGAGTGAAGATCATGCCTGATGACATGGATTGTAAACGATCGATGGCCACTCCCTCTGTTCACGTTCAATTTCGTTAAATTGGCACGGTTCCAGGTTCAAAAATTGTGACATACAAAAATGTAGGATGGGTATGGATTTGTGTTGAAAGGTGCTATAGTACTGGAATACCGACAATTTAGTAAAAAAATGACGTTATTTTCAAAGATTTATCTCCTTCACCGTGGATCATCCAAGGTTGCAGTGTCCTCATTGAAAGTATGCAAATCCAAAGTCTAATTCCAGCGTAGTCAAAGGCACGTCCTTTGCACATTCAACACATAGGAAACTCATATTGGGTTCCCGGTGCTAAAATTCCCGGTTTCCCGGTGTGTGTTACCCTGGGAACACCGGGAAAAGTGAGAATTCACCTGGAATTTTAACACCGGGAACCCAATATGAGTTTGTTGTGACATTGATGAGGTCGTGGATACTCTTTTTCCAAAACCAAGCTCTGGATATAGAAAAAGTGATGAAGTGCAGTGATGTATTTTGAGTGAAACACATCAAGTATACCTTCACTTTCATGAGTGATGCAATGTAGTTGGAGCATAAACCACATGCACGTGAAACCAGTACCGGAATAGGTCCGGGGGTAAGCCAAGCCTACCAAATGGTGCAATTTTTTTAGTTCTTTATTCTTTATGTATTATAGACCACTCTATCTTGTAGCTTGAGCAATGTAAGCCAATTTGAAACTTGGATTGACAATGTATAGTACGATCACTCATTACCAAGCATGTTCTGAAGAGGGTGCCCTGATAGATCTAGATAAAAAATAAATGTCATTGCACTCCTTTCAACACAACAGCATGGAAATTATGACTAGAATTTGGAAAATTTATCAATTGAATTTAGATCACAACAATTGAGTTTCCAATTGCAATTTGCTTTGCTTGTAAACTGAAGAACAATCTTGGACACAGGAACATCATAGGCTCAATAAAGGAAACTCACAGGTTCTCCAAGCTTGTTCTCCAGAAGACGAATCCTTTCACACCCCAGATGAATAAAGAGTCTCTTGCGGGTGGTTCTCCCAACTGTGCCCTTGTTCTCCATAACTGTCAATCACCACATGCTCCGAATCGGGAACCATCAGGAAACATCTGTCCAGACATGCACATCAAGACACTGGAACCGTCTGGATTTCTGGAGGAATCACAGACCTTGAAAGACTTCGTCAATTCTTGATACAACCGGCGCTCAACATACATCAGAGACCTTCATGAAACATGCAAAGCTCTCACTAGTTTCATGTCCTCCAGCATCACAGAAATCCTTGGGCTCACTGCAAGTTCTCCTCGAACGACACCAACTGTTGGACACCAATTCATAGCTTAGTTACCTGACATTATTTGTTAGGAATACAAAGATCAGTACATTTACAGATCAAGATGGCGATGACTCCATATGACAACCATAACAACAAGAAGCCCACCAGCAACAACAGCAACGTCGATCAATCATTGAGCATCTTCGATCCATTTTCATGGGATCCGTTCAAGGAAATTGGGGCTCTGTGGAACAGTAGCGAGGCGGGCAAAGCGTTCGCAGATGATATGCGAGCCGTGGCGGGCACCAAAGTGGATTGGAAGGAGACGACCGACACTCACGTCTTCAAAGCCGATCTCCCTGGTATCTGATGTCCTATTCCATATTTTGCAAATAAAAAACAAATTAAGGTTATAATGGCACCACCCTACGTGCGAGAGCTCTGTTTGAGGGATCAAAATCACCATTGGCAGTGAAAATGCATGGCCATTTGGATCGATTTCACAGATGACACTCAATTAGGGTTGCATTTACGTGATGTCTTCTGTGGAAGGAGGGCATTTCAAGATTACATGCTGTAGCATCTTTGTACATCTCTCAACTACTATGCATTCATGATCAAATTTAAAGTGATTTTGAAGTAAGTTGTGGGTTCCATATATTGAATTGCTTTGCTACAATAGTGTTTGCTTGTGATTTTCTACTGCTAAGTTTTTGTCCATTCGCAATGGCTATCTGAAGCGCACACTCTGAAGAACTCACTCATTTTCGAACCAGAATGAGCTGATTTCAATTCCCAAACGCTTCTCTCTTCAATTTGCTTACGATCTCTCATTCCTTACAAATTGCATTCAAGTAACTTCAACCCGAATAGATTGCTGACAGAGGTGGGGTACTAGGGTAACCTTGCAGCATGTCAGCATTGATGAGAGCTTTGCATTGAGACTGAGAGTGGAACTATCATAACCCCAAGTCTGTTGTTGAATGCTGTCGTTGCTGTTTTGTGAACCCTAATTGAGAGCAGGATTGACGAAGGAGGAAGTGAAGGTGACGGTGGAGGACGGCAACACCTTGCAGATCACAGGCGAGCGCAACAAGGAGGGCGTGGACAAGAACGACAAGTGGCACCGCGTGGAGAGGTCACAGTCCAAGTTCCTGCGCCGCTTCCGCCTGCCGGACAACACCAACGTGGACGCCGTGAAAGCCAAGGTCACCAACGGCGTGCTCACCGTGACCGTGCCCAAGAAACAGAACTCCAAAAACTCTACGCCTCGATGCATCGATATTGCGTGAGCAACTTACAACAAAACACATCTCGAAGTATGAAATGTAGTAAAAACTTGCGTTGTGCTTACAGAAGCTGAGATTCAGATTTTGATTGACAGTCCTGGAAGCATTGTGCAAGTCTACTGATGTTCTGTGAACATACTAACAATTTTGCACCTCATGTGCTTTACTCTCAAGAATCTCATTTAGGAACTTGAACGGATGTAGTCACATATTTGCTTTGCTTGATACTTGTCCGCAAGACTCTCGTCAGTGACATAGTTTTTGATGTGGAATTTTGATCGAAAACGTCGTTCCATTCTTACTGCATTCTTATAGCTCTAATATACTGTCAATTTTACAGCATATGTCAAATACTCTCGAGAATTAGTGAGGTATTTGAGAGTCTCTAATCATATGCTCGTAATTCTTGGTACTTCTCAGCAAGAATCCTCTCAGTAACATCCCCTCAGTAACGTAGTTGTCTGAGGTGCCGGTTTCATCAAAAACTTTGTAACATTCTAATTTCATTCTTGTTGCTGTAAATATACTGCAAGTTTTGCTCATGTCAAATATTCTCAAGAACTGTTTCGGGATTTGAGGGCTCTATCCACAATTCCACATGTTCGCATTTGCTTGATACTTGTCAGGAAGAATCTCATCAGTGACGTAGTTCAAATGGCTGGCGCTTTGTAAAAGAAACATCGTTGCATTCTTATAATTGCTGCGAATATACTGCCAATTTTGCACCTCATGACGATACTCTCAAGAATTTATTTAGGGTTTTGACACGCTCTACCCACATGTTCGCATTGAATTGCTTGAGAATTGCCAGCTAGAAAATCGTTAAAGATGTAGTTTTCGAGGTGCCACTTTCATCAAAAACTTTGCTGCATTCTTATTGCATACTTATTGCTGTGAATATAATAACAAAAATGCACCTCATGTCGATTCTCTCCAGAATTTGTTTAGGGGTTTGACAGGCTCTAATCACGTGCTCGCATTGCTTGATATTTAGTACGCAAGAATGTCGTCAGTGCGCATACAAATTTGGTGTGCCCAAGTTGGCCAACAGCACCACCGATTTGCTGTGGCTCCCACGAATTTGTATGGGAAGCACACCAAGTGTACTCTCATACAAATTCGTGCTGCAATCGAAAGACTGTGAGTCATGCGAAGAAGCTCGGAGTGGAACAGGTGTATTTGGGGTATTTGGCTCATGGATTGCCTACTTTAGAGTTAACCCTGTAAGGACATTTTCAAACTTCAAAGTTCCTCTCTCTGTATGCTCCCAATTTGAACTGTATATGAACGATAATTGTAACTTTATATTTCTTTTGCAGAGATGTAATCGTATGGCTTCTATCAGTTATAAAAATTTCAATCTTTCGTATTGAAACATTGAAATGATTGTGAGTTTTTTAATGTATTGAAAAAAAATCATCTCGAAGATAAAATATGCTTTTGTTCTCCATTTGTGGTCTTGAACATCATGGAGCAAATCAATTTATTGTGTCATTCTAAGATTAGATAATCATCACTCCATAGTTATAGTCCCAAAGTTCAAATTGTAATGAAGTGTTGAATTTTTTTTTAAATTCAAAGTTTCAAATTGGAGTAAAAACTAGACTTGATAAGCTTCATTTCATTAATGGAAATCTAATTCAAAATTTTTTAATTTCTATGACTAAAATCCAATTAAAGATAAAAGAGCTAAAGTTGCCGAAACACACTACCTTTTGAGTCATGGATTTACCATTTTCTTAAGAAGGAAAGTCGGTAAATTTCACAAGGGGAGGGAAAATCCAATGCCATTTATTGAAAATGGGTTCAAGCAACTCCCCAAAAAATTGGATGAATTTTTCCTTCCCCCATTTGGAGCCAAGCAAACAATATGCTAGGCTCCACCTTCAACAAGGGGTTACAATAGCTTTGAAAACAACTGTGATCCTTTCTCAAGGACTAAGTGAGAACAATGCAAACCAAGCAATTACTTCTTTTGAGGGGATAACTTAGTGAAAAACTGTGGCTTTTTAAAAAAAATGTATATGAAAATTTGATGGGTGCACATGTCATTCATAGGTGGCTAAACTTTTCCAAAAAATATGAAACAGCTACACGTCACTTGGCTATTAGTTGAAAAATTGAGATGGGTACTAGTAATATTGTTTGTACCACTAGAAGAAACCCCCGTTTCTTTTACATGAAAAAAACTTGGAAATATATTTTTTCTAACATTGCACATACCCTCATAGATGCCCAACAAAATCTACCTAGATTTATGCGGCAAAAACACACACACAAATCAAAGAAAATGCACCATGTTTTTAGTGTGACATCTATTCAAACATGGTCAAAGAAGGTGCCAAAATTGCACCATGTGGCAACTACATCAGCACCATGAGGACAGATAGTGTTATGTCAATAACTTTTTCATCCAAGCTTTTGCTGATGTAGAACATTATGTGCCAACTACATGGCAATAGCATAGCAAAGGAAAATTCATGACATGTCCAATGCATTGTACCCTAGATCTTGTCTATTTAGACATTTGCTATAATGTACACATATTTTTTCAAGTGTCAACTTTGAACTACCATATTGGTTTACTATTTTAAAATCCAAAAATATTAGCATTAGGCATGAATTTACAAATCCGGAAGTGTGAGTACTCCAAATTAAGCTACAACCATCAATTAGGGAGTTTTTCACTAAATAGCAATGGGAACTTCAAAAGGTTAGGGCGAGATGCTAGATAATGCAATTAGGAGAAAATTAGGGGAAATTCTAGGGAAAAAATGGAGATTTAAAACTAAAAAGATGTTAAACAAGATTTGGTAGAGTAACCAAATTAGGTTAACAGTAAAATGATGACAAAAAGAAAACCAAAAATGAAAACCAAAAAAACTACAAGTAGGAAATGAAACTTAAAGTAAAGTAAAAAGCAAAAAAAATAATAAATGTGAAAAACACAAAAAAAATGAGTAAACTTAAAACTACTACTAAAACACTGAAATAGTGCTAGAAATACTAAAATAGGATTTTACAGTAAGTTAGAGGGTTTTATAATAATTTAGGGGGTGGACCACTAAAATAGCGCAATTTATAATAAACTAGCAGATTTATAGTAACATAGTGCAATTTGCACTAATTTGGTTCATTTTGCACCAAATTAGCAAATTTACAATGAATTAGTGTAAGATGAAAGTAGTTAAGGAAACTAATCCGTTAGGAAGTTTGGATGTAGGCAAAATTAGGGTTTGGAGCCCTCTCTTTTTCAACTTTCTCTCAATTTTCCCAACTTCTTATGCATGTGTGTTTGGAGAACATTTTGGGTAATTATGGACGTTTTCAAAGCATGAGAAGCTAGAAACTAAGATCAAGGAACTAAGGTATGGCAATTTGTCAAGTCGGTCACTATTTTTTGGGAAAAAATGGTGAAGGATTGATGGGAATGAGGTCAGATGAGAATTGGAGTGGAGAGAATTAGAGTTTTGTTGAATTTAGAAGAGATTTCCAACTTTGATGACTAATTGCAGAAGATTGGAAATGTAGAATAGACTTAATTTTGGGGAGGATGGAGAGGGAAAAGTCAGCTATCCAATGAAACAAGTCTCGATTGATTCCAAGCAAGGACGACGATAGAGCGGTTGATTTAGTGTGAGGAGGTCAAGCTACCTCTACCATGGAAGACCGACAACTTTGGAGAGTGATTGTCGAAGTTTAGCAAAGCGGATCAATGTGAATTTTAATGAGAAGAAAGATGCAAAAGTCAAATTTTCAACGGGAAAAGTCTCGCCCAATTTAGAGCAGGGACAAAGCCGAGGTGATCATTTTAGTGTGACAAGGTCTGCTACTCATTTGACGATATATAGTTTATTTTGGGTATTTCATTTTTTTTCTTGTGATTCAGCTGAATCCAAATGTAATGTTAATTATAATATGACTAGTATGCCATGTGCCGATGCCACAACCAAAATTAAAGTAAAATTAATTTTTTAAATTTGAAATAATTTTGAAATTCAATAACTTTCACATTGTAGATCCAAATGTTGTGAAACAAAGCTTGTGTAACCCTCCTTACCAATGGCTTTCCAATGGTACCAAGCATGTGGCCGAGGGACGCATGGTCCAGGAGATCTCAATGTAACAAAACAAAATAAAACAAACAACTTGTCTTAATGTATGGATTTTTGCTCATCAATCTTGAAGGAATAGTTCAATGGCCATGCATGCAATGCTCTTGTAGGGTGTGAATGTTTAGAAAAGGTATATGAGGATTTTTTAGGGTTGTAGGGCAAGCATAGAAGTGTTGCCCAAATTGGGGGTAAAATTAGAGTTAGGATATGAATGATGAAATTGAAGGAAAAATTTCATTGATCTAAAAGGAATATATGAATGTGTGAATATGCTAGGGATGGGATCTATGGAATTAGATAGGTGCATGGCATCAATTTAGGAAGTGAGTTAGAAATTGGGGTGGTTGTAGTGTACTAAAATTTTATTTTAGGACACCCAATTAACCCATTTGGTGCCCTAATGGCTAATTTTAGGCAAAGTTAGGCTTAGTAGGTTGCCCTAACTTCCTAAAGTAGGTACTAGGATTATTGGAGGATTTTAGGGTGCATATTAGGGTGGTATAAAGGTGCTACCCCCATTTCACTTAGAGTAGTTTAATTTTTTTAAACTGATAAAAAAACATTTAGGAGTCCATTGCTTAGAAGGCAATTTAGGTAGGGGTTTCACACACTCCCCGCCGGCAACTCTAGGGGTTTCTTCACCTTGAGGTGGAAAAGCCTCATGTCAACTTTGACATGAGGATAATTCTTTTGAATGTCATATAGCATCCATTATGTGTTATGACACATTTGTAGAGACATGTAAACAACATGAACAATGTCCTCTAGGACATGCTTGATGTGCATGTCTTAGATTTTTGAGGCATTAACTTAGATGTCTTGAGAAGGACTTGTTTTTGGCTTTTTGGTGCCAAATTGCACCAAAAAAATTAATTTAGCTAAAAAATGGGAGCAAACCATGAATTTTTCACTATAAATCTTTGAATCAACAAAAAAATCTTGGATGAAATTGCCAAATTGTGGATGAAAATAGAATCATAGACATGTAATATGTACTAATGTGATATATTCTATTAAATTTGTGGATGAATGTTGAATTGCAAAACACCTCTAGAAAATTTTATATCACCACTTTGGCACTTCATAAAAAATGAAAAAAAAACCTTGGTCTTGAAATTTTGCAACATCAACTAATATATATACTATAAATAGTACACCATACATAATAAGCCAAATACATTACACAAAACATGGTCTATTATACACCATACATAATACACAATATACTATATATAATACATCATACATTGTGTACCATATTTGACAACTATATATTGCTATGAGTATGTTGACATGAAAATATAAGCTATTTATATAAGTGGGATGGTGGAAAGAAGACAAACCATATGGGATATATCAAACTATATGATACATACAAAGTTGTCTAAATTGAAGTCACCAAAAACATCTAGACATCTTAGTTCACATTATTAAAAACATCTTGACGTGCATCTTGATGTCTTAGTTGACATCTCAATTAGATGTCTAAAAAACCAATGTTAAAAATTTCAAATGGCATCAAAGTGTGTTGATGTGGCACACCACATCATCCTTGTAAATTGTAAAATGCTACATAAGGTACCTTCTTTTTTTTCAAAAGCATGCCATGTCATTTCCCTTCCCCTAATTTTTTATACTTGGTTAGCATTTTACCCCAAACCCCAATAACTTCTAGAAATTTATCCGTAATAAAATCAAAATCCCTTACCAATGTGGTAGGTCTACGTTTTCTTGGATGTTTTGCAAAACATACTTATGTTTTTTCTAATGCCTTAGAGAACATTCCCGTCACATAGGACATGAAATCATTTTGCGTGTGACATCCACATATTTTTCCGCATGTTTTTTGGGACTTCCAACTAAATTTTGCCTTCCACGACCACCATCTCATCCTTGTGCTCATGTTTTGAAAAACATACTTGTTCAATGCTAATGTCAAAAAAGGTGTGTTTCTTATAGTGTACTTTTCTAAAAATATTTAGAGTGCAAAAGATATGGGATATTTGAAATTTGAAATTTGTACATATTTTGTATACATTTGTATAATTTGTATCTATATCTCATATGGATACATAAATATCTTCTATGTTTCCATGTGTATTCTACATATCATGTGCATTATGTATTGTATTATATAATCTATTCAATATTCTAGAGTGGGAATGGCCAAGATTGTCTCTTGTAAGGGTGATCATCAATAGGTGTTTATTTTTTAATTGGAGATCGACGACATTAGAGAGGGGGGTATTTTTTTTTAACTAAGACCAACAACTTTGGAATTTTTCTCAAAAAAGGGGGCAAAGAATTGTAGGAATAAGATGTACTTGCATCTTTTTAGAGGATAATGACTCCTTCCAATTGATCAATTAGCAAGTTTGCGCTCAAGGTTAATTGTAACTACTTGAAATGTGATTTTGGTGTGATCTAATCAAAAGGTCCCTGGTGAGCAAATGAGAGTGAGAAAATGTAGGCTTCAACAACTTTGGGGATACTTTCATTGCCTCAAAGTCTGAGTAACACTTTGTAATTGATATTGATTAACCCTTGAATGCCAAGTTGGTGACCATGGAAATCAGCCATTTTGGAACCGTGTGACATCATCTACTTTATAAAAATCACAAATACTCATTGGGAGTCAAAGTCTTGTGGAAGATCTCCCCTTTCCACCCATAATTCTGAGGATGAATAGTTGCAATTCTGTCCTACAAAGGAGAGTTCCTTGATATTCATAAGACAAAAAACATCCGCCACATCATCTAGGGATTAACCTTGGAAGGATAAAGCCATGATACATGATTTCAAGCTTTATAGTCCACTATGCTGTTTGTTGCTATTTTGCAACTAGATATCAATGAAAAATTTTGTATTTATTTTTCAAAAACAAATTCATATGTCTACTACAAGTCATAAAATTTTCAATTTTCTTTTGGGGGGGACATGAAATTACAGTGAATTTTTTTAAGAAAAGAATGAAGAAAATTCATAGAAAATATAGATTATATTCAAAATATCTGAAATTTTCACCACAACTAGATATTATAGTGTATAACATCATGGTATAAATCAAAGCTACCATGTCTTTCTAAACTTAAAAAATCAACAAACTATAGTTATAGGCCTAAAATTCAAATTGCTGTAAAATATTGAAATTAATGAATTTAAAAAATAATAATAATTGGAATAGAAACTGCATGTGATAAGTTTCAATTCATTGGTCGGACTTATAGTCAAAAAAACATCATTTTTATGGCTAAAATTCACATCAAGAGTAAGTAGCAAAAAATGGTTGAAATGCACTACAAGGATGAAGCATCTTCTTCTTTAGAAAAGTCAGTGATCATAACATTCAGTAGTATGCATTGTCATTGCCTTGGCTCTATAGTAGATGGTGTAGAATATTTCACATCAATTCAACCAGTAGCTACGTGGACAAGTAGAGATTCAATGTGATGAGTATAGTGCATGAAGGAAAGGCAATGGGCATGAAGGCTATTGAATGTTGTGAATACCGTAGTGAGGGGACATTTTGAAATACTATTCATTGAAAATGTACTCAAGCAACTTCCAAAAAATGTATTGAATGAAAAAACGTTTTTTTTCCATCCTATATTCTCAAATGAAGTCATCCATCAAACACTTAGTCTTCACATAATCTTTGTAAGGAGTCATTAGGGCAAATCCAAGGAGCTTAAGGAGAGGACAAGTGATTTTCTTGTTTTTCTTAGAAATACTACTCTAATTTCAATGACCATTGTGCATTGCATACACCACCAAAAATTTCAAAATGACTAGAATGTTGTGAAATTCTAGATGAGCATTTTCAACTCTCTTGTCTTTCACTAAGCATAAAAATTCATCATTTCAAAATATTCTCATTAAGATATGCTCCTTCAAAGTGTGTTGCCCTATTTTTCCATTGATCAAAATAAAACTTCAAACTTAAATATCTACTAAATTGTATGGTCAAATAGTTTGAATTTTTTTGAGGTCTTGACTCTTAGTGTAAACTACAAGATCCAAATCTATCCAATCTCAAGAAAAAATGAGCAAACAAATTGTTCAAGTTCTTGGTAGTTTTGGCCCATTTCGAAAATATATCCCCGTTGGATCATTGGGGATTAGCCCTCTAAAGATGCCTTATACCAAAGTGGTCCAATGGATGACAAAGAATCCTTCTATGTAAAACAAATATATATATATATATATTCACCTTTGGAATTTTGTGTAAAAAAAGAGATCTTGCATAGTAGTTTGACCTCTTATGAATTTTTTTAAGTAGATGATTCACGGCCAAAGAGGATGGACCCCCCCATTGCTCCCCCCCCCAAAACAAAATTTACAATTATCCTTGGGTGGAGGATTGTCCCACTATTATATGCCACACATTTTTGCATTCTTCACCTACTCTATCAAATTTGAGGACTCTAATTGCAAGTAAAAAGTCAAAATTTCCAAATTTTATCATGTGTTGCAAATAAAAAATTCCAATGTTTTCCCAAAGGATAAACTACGGGTTGATGAGGGGGTGAATTTACCCTAGCATGATTCACACTATACTAAAAAAGAAGATTTTCATAGTGACCCACTTTATCCTTTCTAGGTTAATGTGATGAATTTGTACTAGATTAAATTATCTTCTACATCTCTCCAAGCTAATTTGGAGCCTCCCATTAGAAATATGACTTCAAAATTTGCAAACTTTATCATGTGTGGTAAATAAAAAAATTCATCATTTTCCCCTTGGATAAAATTGGGGACAAGTGAGGGGGTTGGTTCACCCTTGTTGCTAAAAGAGAATGTCAAAGAAGTACCATAGTACTCTCGCTAGGTGAAGGGTTTGAACCTCCGACCTTGCACTCAACAGACACTCTCTAGTAAGTATCTTTCTTAGCCAACTATAACTAAGATACTAAGGTGGGAGGCTCATAAAGCGTGCATGTAAGGGAAGAAAGAGGTTTGTTGGAAAATTAGGCTAGTAGAACATTACAACATTTTTTGATTGAAAGAGCAATGAGAAACAACTGATTGACAATTCTTTTCATCAATTTCTAACTCCACATGAATTAAATTTGATTTTCCAAAGCTGAAGGTACATAGGTCACTATTGCTGTTCATTAAATACAACAAATATAAATTACCACATGTCCTTGAATAGGACAAGTGAGTGCCAAAATTGCTAAATAAACCACTTGAAAATGTTTACTTAAGGCACTCAAAGCTTGTTGTTTACTTCCAAAAATAAAGCATGAACACAGCAATCAAAAAATGAAGCATACAAGGCCTTCATTGAATTCACTTGCTGGTGTTAATCAGATTTAATGACCATCAATTCATTGCACTTTTATTTTAGCCTAACTCTATTATGAACTTCATTATTTGAAAAGACTATACATGAAAGTAACACTTGTTGTCTAATAAATATCTTGTAATCACATATATGGGATGACATTGTCTGGCCACTAAAAGTCTTATCTATTTAATTCACCTTGTGCATAGTTTCAGACACTTTTATAAGGACAATTCATATTGTCCATGCAAAATTCGAGCCTCCTACCACATACATGATCAAACTTCCTCTTGAATAGTCTTATGGCCAACAATCCATAACCAACCCATTGGCCTCAATTCATAACTCTCTCTCTCTCTTTCCAACCTAGACTTCCAAATCATCCAAATGACACAAAACATCCTCGTAATTTTTTAAGGTTAACCTTGAAAGATCTACCACCATTGTATTTTGCCAAAAATGATTTCATTTTTGGATCAAATAATAGGTGCATTCTTCATCTATACAATGATCTCCAAAATATCCATCAACCAATCATCAGCTACACCATACTTGCAAGGTTAACCCTTATAGGTCCAAACACCATTCTTTGGCAACATAGAGATTTTGGATAGCTCACAACAAACAAAATTTTTATTTTCTTAATTTGAAATATTCTCACAACATGTGCCTAAGGACTAAATTTTAAGGTGCAACAATTTTCATAACTTTTGACTACGTAGTTAATCCGTAGAATCCCAAGGCCATTATTTTGTCAAAAAATACTCAAAACTGCTAGTTTTATTGCGTTCATTCCAGAAAACAGAAAAAATATTTTTTTTAGAATCTAGTTGTAGGATCTTGTACTTCAATAGTCTCAAATTATGTGATAAAAATTTCATGAAGTTTGACTATACAAATTGGAAGATGTTAGCATTCAAAATTGGAAACACAAGTTTTTTGAACTATGGCTTCAATTTTAGATGACTTTGATTGCCATTTGTAAAAAAAATTTGCACTAATAAAGACTTTGAATTTAATTTTTTTGTGTGTTGAAGAGTTGAGTTGAAAATCTAGAAAAAATATTTCAAAACAAACACACTTCACTTTCATTCTTTAAAAAATTGTTAAGTAGAAGTAGGTCCAAGATTAAAAGAAAAACTAAATTGTTAATAGCTCTAAGATGGGATTGAAACAAAATAATCCCAATAATGATATTGTTTCAGCAAGAAAAATTAATCTTATCCAAATTTTTTTGAAAAATTGTGAAAATTACATTGTGAAATGAATCCTAAAAGTTATTTTTTTAAGAAGATGCTCCCATTGCCCCCAAAACAAGATTGTCCATAACTTTCACATTACAAATTCAAATTGAATGAATCAAAGCTTCCCGTCTAGATAAAATTAAAATTTATAAGAATAAAAAATTTAAATAAATTTTTCTTAAGTGAGGGGAATTCTGCCCACCAAACCTAAAAAATGACTTTTTGTGCCATAACTTTTGTTCCCATGTAACTATTGAAATAAAAATTATATTCTCCCAAAACTAATGTGTTTTTCTATCTTCACAAAAAGTTTCAAGAAATCATGATGAATATTGAAATTGTAGGAGCCTACTCAAAATCCATTTTGCTCCCAAGGGGACAATGAAACTTAAGGTGTTAAAAAGTTATTGCATGATATGCAATATTCATTAATCTAGCAACCCTAGAATTTCTTAAAAAATCATTTTTAAAAAAGATAAAAATTTGAAATTGGTTTTGTAGATTTATATGTATGTGGAAAGATTTGGATCATTCCATTTAGATTAATGGAATGAAAGTTATAAGGAGTTTTAGTTTGTGGGTAGTTATGGATTCTCTACTCTAAAATAATCTTTGATGTTCTTAATTTAACTCAATTTTCAATATTTTTGAAAAAAGATAAAATTAGAGGATGTAGGTTTTTTATTAAAACATTACAACCATTGGTATTGGCATTTTTCAATTCCATAACTAAATTCTTAACAATTTAATATTTTGAATCATTCCCTACTTCTTTCTATTTACTATTTTTTTCCTATATGTTGTACAACTCCAAATGATTTGAATTTTTTCAAGCATGTAGACAACTTGCCTTGAAAAATGAAACCGAAGAAGCACCACCAATATGGACATTTTTTCATACAAATGTGCCCTTGTGAAGTGCAGCTGCCCAATTTTTCATAGGGTCAAAAAATGGATTTTTGTCAATTCAAATACTAATATCTTGCGGTGGAAATTTCTGAAAACTTTTCCACATCTTCTCAAACCATCATAATACAAGATCCCATGGTTACATGTGTCCAAAAATGTGTTGTTTTTTTGTTGTTTTTTTTCTAAAATTTGGTACTTGCACTTGAAATGACAATTTTAGAGTGTTTGTGGTGAAAACATAGTCAAAAACATTAAGGGTCAAAGGGGGTTCAAATTGTGTTGAGCCTTGTATCCATTTCACACACTATCACTAAAGCTCCTACAAGATGTTCCTTCTTGATAAAGACCAAACATAATGATCTTGTTGGGACAAATGCATGGTAACTCCTAAAGTTCTTTCATATTTAGAGGTCCAAAATTGCTTCAAAATACTTGTTCCTAAAGCAAGGCCAAAATCCTCATCAATATTTATTTTTTAACAAATTCAACCATAGGATCCTTTAGTAAAACCTGTTCAAGTGTATAGTCCCAAATTTTTAGAGTGAATACCCCTACCGATTGTAAGTTCTATGTGCATAAACTTCAAAATATAGGCTTTTCTAACCCTTCCAAAATGTGAAGTTTTGTTTTTCAACATTTTTAGAAAAAAAAAAAATACTATAGTTGTAGGGGGGTGGGTTAGCTAAAAATAATTCTAAAAATCAATGCCGAAATTTTAGGAAACTATTTTTAAAAACTTTTATGGTGAAAAAAAAGAATAGTGGCAAAAAGTTCTATTTTCGGCATAGGCCAAATCTTATTTTCCAGAAAAAATAAATATTCAACAAAGAGGTGTTGACCTTGCCCTACACTTATGATATGTTCCATAAATTGTGTATTTTATTCAATATTTTGGAAAATTACTTGAGGATATATGAAAAATAATTTAATTTAAACAAAATTTATATTCATCTTAAAAAAATTTATAAAGTGGAAGGTGGTACTAAATGAAAAAGAAAACTAAACCACTAATAACTTTGCCAAGAAATTGAGAATGGTGAATCCCAATGATGAGAATGTCCTAGTAAACAATTAACATCTTTCTTTTTTTTCTATTTGAAAATTTTCAAAATTGAGAACAAAAGACGACTTTATGTGTTTTTTCTACCTTCATTGCCTGCGAAATAAAACTCCTCGTAGCTTTCATTTTATTCAGAATTAGATGGTTCAATTGTTTTTGAGTAGATATTAATCTAAACAATTCGAAAATAATAATTAATCTTTTTTTAATATATTTTTAGTTGACCAATTCTCGGGGGGTGCAGTCTTTAAATAAAATAAGGACATAGGTGTGAACACCAAGTATTTAATGGGGGGTATTCTTTTTTGTCTATTATTTATTTTGCACCCTATCAGTATGTAATTTTCTAATGTGGTTCATTAAAGGAAGGGCATATATTAGTAGTAATTTCCCATTGCAATGAATATATCATATGCTATATTGGTTCAATTTTTTTGCACTACTCACAATTACATAATTGGGTGTAGGGTTCAGGGTTCACAATTATGGGGCTTTTTAACATTTTAGTGCTTTGACATCTAAAAATTCATCTCTCATTCTACAAAGCTCTAAAAAAATAAGAAACAACTTGGTTAGATGCCAATTCCATTTGTCTTTCAAGGAAAAATTATTGGAAAATATTTTAAGAAGTCCAAAATATATATCCAAAAGAAGAAAAATACAAACAAAACCTGACAATTTCAAGTAGATTGAGTATATGGAAGCCATCTTTGACAAAATTGCTTTGTTCCAAGCTTATTTTCTAGAGAACAGTAACACTTGCGGAAACAACAAATGAAGGCTTAAATGCAAGTCCTATCTTAACTGAAGAGAGAAGATTCAAGCATTAATTCAATTTCAAAGTTTTGTAATCATGCACCCTAAAAACAATCCCAATTCTTTGTAAGATACAGAGCCCTTTGTGAACAAATTAGCATATAAAGTAGCAAGTACATATAGTGTATGTGGTTTGAGCACTTAGGCAAGTCCAACATACCATTATGGGACAACTTGATGTGAGAATTTGCCTACTTACATACAAACTAAGGCATACATATAATAGCTAGATCACAAATCCTTACTAATTAATATCTAATGAACCTAAGTCTCATAAAAAATTAATTGGACGCCAATTAAAATGCTTAGTGAGGTTATTTATTAATGCATAGTTGTTGGTAAATATAGAACATACTCATTTGTGCATAATAAAAGCTCGATCTAAATACAACATGATTGCATATGATAGGTTGATGACCCTCATTGAATTCTCAAACTAACACTGGTATGCAAGTTAAATCATTAGAACTTAAAGAATCTAGAATAGAAGGACAATGTCATGTAAATGTGGGATTAAATGCCAACCCCAAACTCATAGTTGAGACATTTGTCCCAAAAAATTAATAAAAAAGGGGGTATCTTAAGTCTAATTTTTTCCTAATGCATTCCATTATTCCACACCCTATAGTATTTACAATACATACAATGAAATTTTACATACACTATAGTATAATCAATCAAATTATAATTTTTTGTCCCAATGTTTTTTTGACACCCTACATTTGTTCACACCTATATAGCTACTTCTATTGCTTATTGCACCCAAGGACCAATTAGACATTGAAATTTAAGAAAAAAAAATCTTTTAAGTTTTGCAATATTTATTAAAATGACTTGAAACAATGCTTCACATGTTGATTGTGATGATTAGCATTCATCACTAGAAGAAACTTGCACTAGTTTCAACATAAACTAGCTAACGCAAAATTTTGCATTTTGTCAAAAAATGCAGTTTCTGTGTCAGCTAGTTTATGTTGAAACCAGTGCAGGTTTCTTCTAGTGCATCCTAAAAAATTCATTCAAGAATTCCCAATTTTAAATTCAACAAAGCCTACCCAAGTTCTTATAAAGCCCAAAGTGGGCTCCTAGGTTTGTTATAAAGTTAACTCATATAGGTCTAGGAAGCCAAATCTTTGCGACAACATGGTTTTTTTTGGGGGGGGGGGTATTTGACATTGAAGTTGCATGAATTGAATTTTTTTCCCTCATGTTCAAATTTGTCTTCATCTTTTCAAATCAGAGTAGAAACTTGACTTGATAACCTTCATTTAACCCTTAAACGTCAACACAGATGTTTTGTGTTCAATAGATGATAAAGAAGTCTCTTGTGTAGGACAAAAGTGCAACTATTCATCTTGGGAATTAGGGGTGGAAAGGGAAGATCTTCTATAGTAGTTTGACCTCCAATGTATATTTTTTTTTTAAAAAGTGGATGATGTCACACAGTTCCAAAAGCCATGGTTTCCACAGTCACGAGTCTGTCCTTTAAGGGTTAATTAGTTTGACTCAAGTTCAAAAAAGATTCATTTTTTTGGCTAAAATTCAGATTTAAAATTCAGATATAGGGTAAAGGAGTACAAGTTGCCAAAATACTAATATTAAAAAGTCATCTTCCAGAAGTAAATTGAAAGAAAGTTCATGGAGCACCACACAATAAAACAAGGACATAGTGCCCGAAGTCCAAATGGGCACTACACCCTCACACTATTATTTGATATTAACCTCTTTCTAATATTATCATATTTTTTGATTTTTTTCTGTTGCTTCTTCTTTTGTAGAGAAACCGGTAATACCTCAATATGATAATTTTCACCACCATCCACTACAAACACATTCAAAGAGCTCTCCAAGAAAATGGATGAAAAAACGCAGTCCTACATTCAGTCCTACATCGTGCATCGTATATCATTCTTTCTGGCTCGTTTTCAGAGAACTTTTTGGGGGAGAGGGCCATATAGCGTCCCGGGCTGGTGAGTACCTTACAATACCAGCCCCTTCAAGAATCTGAAGCGCTTGCCATTCCTCAAATCTAAATACACTAATCGTCTTCTTTGCAGAGACGATTTTTGCAGAGGCTCACAAGAATGAAGGAATGATGGCCGCTGTTCTCCGGCGTCTTCAGCGCCACGCCCCCCGATCGCTCCTGGTGAGTAATGATCCTCTCTTCTCCGCTTTTGCTTTGTTTTTTGCTGATCATCATAGCGATGGTTTAAAAAAATTCGAGGCTATCTTGTGTGCATCATTTGGGGGTGTTTTGGGCTTTAGGGTTTTGGACGCATTCTTTGCTGAAATTTTTTGATGAAAATGCGTCAGGTGTGATTCTGTCACTTTAGTGTTTACTGTTTGTGGCTGCTCCACATTACGGGTGCGTAAGTGACGATCCTAGTTTGCCATTTAATTTTGATCTCTCTACCCTAAATCCCAACAGTGGGAACAGCCCTAAAGATCAGAACACAATGTCTTCTCGCAAGTAAAGAACGCAATTCATAAAACACAAGCGTTTTGGCATCAAACTTCGCTGAGCAATTACAATTCGTGGGCTAAGAGTTCCTTCCTCGTTGATCTGCAAGAATTGTAAGAAATAGATAAGGCAAGGCAACCTTGTTCAAATGGCAACCTGAAGAGACTAAAGAATGTAGTAGATTTTGAGCTATTAACGAGATCTCTAGTGATTGTTTCTATGGTCGATGCAAGACGATGTTTGTGAAATCAATGACCCATGGTCAAGGATGTGATAGTCATCCTTGGAATGTGATCATTCTTTCGATTCAATTAGTGAAGTCCCTTTTGATCATAACGTGATAACTATGAACTGGGCGCTTTACGTATTCGGTACTTTTGTTCTTTGGCAGGTGCGTGGAGGCTACGATAGCGCAGTTCCAACTACCACGAGTAATGGCGTTTGTTCGAGTTCCGTTAAGCATCCAGATTTGGGTTTTTTAGGGTTCAGTGAAATTGCATGGAAGAGGCAGCTCGGAGGTCGCTACGGTAATGGCGATGATAAACACTTGCATACGATGGCGGGTTCCAAGTCCGTCCACCCGTATTGTAATTACAAAGCCAAGCAGTGGAATGCACAACTGGCGTTGGGAGGGGTTCGACACGAGAGCGTGTACGACAAGAGAATGCGAGAAATCAGAGCAGTACGGGCACGCGAACGGCGAACAAATCAAGCTGAAGACACGACTACAGACTATTCCACCTATGACCACGAAGATCCAGCCCAGTCACCGTTGAGTCAACCTTTGATCGGGTCGTTGAAACCAACTTCTTCAGAAGAGGTACATTTCTGCGGAGTATTGCCTCAGTGCATCCCAATCATTTTCTTGACATAATGTAGGAGCTCTCAGGAGTCTTTCGAGCCACGGAGAGGGATTGTAGTTCTGAGTTGAGCACTATTGCCTACAAGCCTTAACCCTTACAGTACCCAAACTTAAATAGGAATTCCTCTTTTGAAGTCCTTAGTTGATTGTAGTAACTTTCAAAGCATTGATTCTCTGTAACTAAAAAATGTAGGACATGATTTCTTCTTTCTGCTGATGCATTTTGTTACCTTGATGCTACCTAAATGATGCATACATTTTTTGAATGACAGGAATCAATGCTTTAATAGTTACTATAATCAACTAATAGCGTCTAGATTGGAATTCTTGTTTTGAACTTGGGCACTTAGGGGGGTAATATTTTGAAGCACTGTATCTGTATCGTTAGCCCTAGAATCTCATCAAAAGATTACTTACTGCTATGATGTCGCTGGCAGGATCTGCTTGCTCCAGTTCTTGCAAGGTCAGACTTGCTGGTGACTCGGAATGTGGAGTGGGCCAACCTGGCTTTCGGCTTCGAGCAGGTACCAATCGTTTTCTGGTTTATATTTGCGAGTGTTATTTGCACATTTTGACCAGTATTCGAGTGCACCACCACGATAGGGCTTTTATACTCGATTACAAACAATTCAGAATAGCCTCAGCTTAAGTGGTACAAGACGGAGAGCTGGTTCAATGCCAATACTGAGTGCCATTATTGGATAGGATATGGTTGTCCTACGTATCCGTTGCCTGAGTGATGGTCGAGGCTCCAACTGCAGTGTAGGATTCTTCCTATAACATTGGATAACTTGGGGGTACTACTGACTTGTTTCTTGCAGCAAAATCGCTATGTGATTATGGATCCCCGTCAACCTCAAGCTGTAAGTATGAATTTCAGAATGTATCTCTTCCTGTTGTGACCATGAGAAAATTGTGGTGAGACTTCTGTGCTGACTTGCACTTAGAATGATGACTTTGGATAGTAAATTCAAGATGGCTTTGATTTTCTTGGATAAAGCTACCACACTTGATTAAATACCAAAAAAATAATGTTTATAATATGTCAATTAGTCCATGTAATTAAGGTAGATCTATATGTGGTCAGAGACTCTGAAATAGCTCTGCATGTTGGGCAGCAGCTGATGTGGAACATATCGCCTGTGATCTCAGCCTGTGGGGTATATCCTTGAAGAGAGCAACTTTATTCTACGGCAGGTAAATAGCATGGTTCTCTTTCTTGCATTTAATCTCAGAGGGGTTGTTTCACCTGTAAGTCATTTCATAGTTGTGAATAAATCCCGTCTTTCTTTGCAATAATAGTTAGAGGTTTGTGGGTGTGTAGGCTATGCGCACAAGGCGACCCTTTGTGGCAACTATCTTTGATGGGCACAGTAATACGATTTTCAAGGTAAAGCTACAACGTTTGAGCAGCATAGGATTTTAAGTAGCTGTATATTCTTACCTAAACCCTAAACCTCTAGCGATGTACTTTGAGTATCGATACTTTCGTTGTTAATTTCCAAATACTTGTTTGTTGGGTGCAGGTTCGAAGACCAGCATGGCTCATAAACAGCTCTATTTTTGTGGAGGTTGATGGCAAGGTATGTTGAATAAGTTTTCTGTTTTTATTCATTTCGTCAGTGGTTTATATTTTCCTCCTAGTGAGAAATATTTCATTATTTTTTTCCTGTCAATCTGTAAACAGGTGAAGTGACGTTGGTAACAAGTAGTGGAACTTGTTTTCGCATGTAGGTGATAGGCGAATGTCACCGGAGATGGCACTTGTGGAGGCGTATATACGATGTTTATTTGGGGTACGTACTCCATTCTTGAGACTTTATCATTATACAATGTTGCAAAGATATGATACAGGGACTGTACCAATCTTCTGAAAATCCGTGTAGCATGTGAAAGATGGTGAATCCAGGCTATAATCCACGCAAAATTTATGAGCCATATCTCATTGTGAATTATGTAAATCCTCATGTAAATCCGACATGAAGGTGGAATAGACCACTATCTTTGCAGGAACAATCAATTCGCAGTAGTAGAAAACCCAGGATTTTGGCATTGGACATTCTCTCTCAAGGACAAGGATGGAGGAACACTTGCAGAAATAGACCGGAATTTCAGAGGTTTCGGTTACGAGGTGACCCATCTTCACTCTCACTTTCATGGTTGTTAAGCTTATGATCATCATCAAGTGCAAATGTTATCCGCTTTTGAAGATATTTGACTATTTGTCAACTTTTTCCCCTGATACGATCATTAAAGTAATGAAGGATTTTTCTGTGTGCAGTTTTTGACAGATGCTGGGCAGTATGTGATCCGATTTGGTGACATACAGCCGGGCCATAGCCAAGAATATATTGCATCGAATGAAGTTCTCCACTCCCGTGGACCTCTTTTCACGAACACCCAGAAACATTCTGGTGTACAGGAAATGCAGCAACTACAAACAGCAGCTGAGCAGGTGGCTACACTTCTCTCTACACAGTATGCTCGATAGTATTCCAATTACAATCTATGTTCATTAGCATCCTTATTGATTAACCCCAGTGTCGAGATCTCGTAACTCTCTCTTGTCGCTTTCATTGCTACATGGAGCTTTGTGGTCGGAAAAGAGGAGAAGATTCCAGAGTCATAACCCCCGTCTACCCCCACGCTCTCAGAGATCTATAACTCTCTAAGATTTGACAGTCCTGATTTCGCTTGGAGGAGATGTTTATGTCCAATTATCGTTCCAGTCATTGACTCGTTGTCTAGGACAAAGTGTGTTTTTCTTTGCTGTTTCTGGGATCACTTCCTGCAAGGCAAGAAAGGATAAGGTCAATTATCATAGAAATTTTCGCCATTCATTGAACACAACCCGCTAGTGTCGCTTTTTATCTTTCAATATGTAACAGGTTACTGATTTGCGTTTGTCAGGCTGAATCACTGCAAGTCTCCCGAATTTTGTCCCTGTCTGAAAGAGCAGTAGCTTTGGCTTTAGCCGTGTCCCTTGACAACGACTATTTCTCTCGACATAGCCAGCATGGGTATGTGTTACTCATGTCATTCCCTTTGCTTATTCAGTGTCGGAACTTGAGGATATCTGTATTCATGACTGAATTATTGCTTTGGTTTTTGTTTCTTCAATTGATCATATGCTAATGATTAAATGCTTCACTTCTACAGTCTAGCCCGGTTTATATGATAATCGATAATACGATTACACAATACAGCTCTCTTTATCTTAAAACTCCTTCCGTTTGACAATTGTGATCCTTGATATTGTGACACACTGAGACCCTCATAATGGGCTAGGAGCGGGAAAGGAGCTTGCCTTGCTGCACTATGATTAGAATGAGATCATATGAATTAACCATGAAATGTCCAACAGTTTCTCTATACTGACTTTCGTTTTGATCCTCTTAATTTTCTTATAATCAACTTTTTTGTTAGTATCTCAGTAAACATGAAACTAAATCAAAATACTCATAGTTCTCCACTAATGACCAAAAGATGCCATTACGCAAGAAACGCTAATTGGGTTATCAAAACCCGCTTGCCTCATTGATTTTTCTAGTTTTCAAGCTTTTTTGAGGACGACAGAAGTTTAGAATCAGATGCCATAATTAAGGAGAAATATGGATTTGACACAAACTAGAGTAAAACTAACATGATTGAATATACATTCATGGAAATAGGTATTAATTATATATAAACAATTATGTGACATCTCAACATGGCAACATTTTCTTTGATTTTCGAAGGTGTCCTATCAAAGGGGGTAGATTGTGAAATGATTTACTAATTTAGGGAACAGACATTGCTTTGGTTTTACACACAATGAATCTAATGTCTGGGAAGGTTCGACTGCAACTGTAATAGCAATTGAATGAGTAGCCCAAGTTACCAATTTCAGGTAGAAGATAGTGTCAAAATATAGAAAAAACTCTGTTTATTATTTTAAATAGATGGGATAGTCAAGATATATCAATGGGTGACCAGTTTCGCTGATGGCAAATTAGGATCTTTTTTGAATTCTTGCAAATATTTCCTGGAAAGTGTGTTTAATTTCTCATCTGGCTCAAAATATTTCTGATACGAGGAGAAATAATTTCTTTCAGTTTGCTTAGGTTGGAAGATGTGAACATCATCTAATATTCATTGTTGGTTAAATGAATAATATTAGCAGAGGTTTAATATTTGTTGTTGTGGCCATATTCCTAATGTGTGCAGGGTGGGACTCCCATATTTAGGCTCTGAATAGGGCCAAGCTATCGACCATCATAATGTGGTCTTGAATGGACTCAACGTGAGTAGAAATATACTTCTTTTGCCATTATCTTGATGACTGTTGTTTCTGGTGTTCATTTCTAGTAATTGCTACCTAATTGCAACCCTTGATTCTCATGTTCAGATTCTGTACATTTAGGCAAGAATCCATAGGGTTTGATTTAATCTAAACATGAGAATCAAGGGTTGATTTTGGGGACGCCCATAATCAGCGTTTTGAGAACCATAGTCTATTCAAATCATGTCCAAAAAATACATGCTAACTTATGATGCCCAGTAATACCCAAATATATTCTGACGGAAAATGAGTCAATCTAGTAATATGGACCATGCTCAGATGCTTATTTGAACACTTTTACGTGTAATCTCTAAGCGTCTTGCAGATATTGACATGCTCTCTGTGATGGTTTTTCAGAGTGGAAAGCGTGAAAAGCTACTTGAAGTACTTCCTGTTGTCTGCCTTTTGGAAAGCTTTGTCGCTCTTCAAATATTTAAATCTACGTGGTGTATATCATTCTGTTGTGCAGCATTTTTTGATGTTACACACGAGGACATTTCATTAGTCTTAGAATAGGCATGGTTGGCGATCTATGATAGTTTCACACTGATATTGGACGTTTCTAAAGCCACTTCGGAATGACAACCCGAAAGCGTTGTCAAAATTCTTATTGTGAAAATCTACGACAGTGATGATGTCCATATACCGTGAAGTGGTGGCTTTTTTCTTAACCCCTAAAAGTCCCTAGCATTTGGGGTTTTAAAAACAATATTGCTTTTGAAGTGTTATAGGTCTAAATGTCACTAAGGTATAGAAATCTCAACCATACAATCTTGTAGTGTATGAATTGTAGATGACATGAATCAAATTTTTTGACATTTGGCCCCATAGATTGCAAGATTATAATGTTTTTAGAGTTGAAAAAGGATGCTGAAATCTTCTTAGCAACACTTTAATCCTATTGAAATGAAAAATTTTAAACTATAAAGTACTTCAAAACCAGCATACAAACATAGTGGTGAAAGAATATATCACCCAAATGATGCATTGTGCTGGCAAAGTGACTTTGAATTGTTAAAAAGTAGTATAAAAATTGCAAAATTAACATCTAAAGCTAAGCTTCCCTCTTCTAAAATGCTTCTTAGACACACATTTCTTGGATTGATATGAAATTCAATCACAAACTACACTAATATGTGCAACTTTCTCCTATACATTTATTGGAAATGGACATTATATGAAGAAGAAATAGGTTGTCGAAGTTCATTGAAACCCAAAAATCCTAAAATGTCTAGATTTTGAACTTCAAATTGCTTCCAAATATTCAAAACAATTTGGATTGACATGAAAGTTTTACTATAATAACTAGACTTCTAAGGGAAATCTACACCATCAAAATTTTATTGAAAAATGAACATTGGATGGAGATACAAGCCCCCAAAGTTGAAGCCATATTTTGAATGGCTCCCAAACATTCAAAACAACTTGGATTCACATGAAAATTTTACAACAATAACTAGACTTTAAGGGGAATCTAAATCAACAAAAAAAATTTATTGAAAAATAAACATTGGATGAAGGAAATACAAGCCCCTAAAGTTGAGGCCATCAAAATTCAATTCCGTGAACTCAAATTGAACCTATAATCTTTGAATGGCTTGGAAAAAATGAGTACATGGCTTGGATTGATTTGAAAATTTTACCACACAAACTACCCTATGTGAAGGTCAGATTTAGCATAAAATAAATACTTTTTGTTAAAAAAATACCACATATCATCTTATGAATGGTGTGAGGGGATGTGGACCCCTAAAAATCTGATGTGGTAATTTAGTTTTGGCACACTCATGTGCCAAATTAGATGTTCATGTATAGTAGAAGTGATCACAAATTTCCCAACAAGTTTTATTAAATTTGAACATAGCATGCAAAAGATATAACACTTCGAATTGGACTTCCAAATTATATGGAGACACTTTTGGTCACTTGGTGTGTGTAGGGGTTAAAAGTCTTGTTTAGAGTGGCACTCATGTGATTACATAGAATTTTTTGAACTTGCTAACCTTTGCTTGTATATCTCAATTTTGGTGATGCACTTGGCTATCCTTGAAAACAAGGAAATTTTGAAATATCAAGTTATGCTTCACCATTGCTAATGTCTAAGATAAGAATACCATAAACAAAGAGGCCCATTCTAATGGCATAGTAGGATGTTCTAAAAGAGACAATGGCTGGCTCTATTGTTGATTGAAAAAGATTTGATTTGGTCACACTTGATTGGCTCACACTTGATTAGGAACAAGTTCCAAAGGTAGGTGTTTTAGGTGAAGCTATAAAATAAGAGTGGGTCTGAATGAAAAATTCACATTCATATCAAATAAAACATTCATTTTTGAGGAAAACCCTTTTCTTTTCTTTTTTTTTTGCATTCTTCCTCATCCCTATTTTTGAACACATTGAGCTCAATTTCTCAACAAATTCCCCATAACTCACAAGTTGAAATGTAGTTAAATTATCTGTTTATGGTATTCCTACCTTAGTCTTGGCGCCGCCTATTCGGAACTCCTATCTCTTCGAATCAATAAACCAGCTTTCTAGAATTATGTGCCTGTTACAGTAGAGTTTAAACACATTCGAAGCTGCTCAAACAACACTTCACATTTTGAAGCAGTTTTAAAAGGACTTTGCATTTTCTCCTGCTGATGTGTTTGCCTTACTTGTATGGTACTGTAGTGAACTCTTCCTCGTGGGAGACTTTTTGCCATGGGTAGGTCTGAAATAGGTTGTGAGTGGAGTAAAAATTACCAACAAGTACATATTGTAGGTGAATAGTGGGTTTGTCAAAAAATATTTCTAAATGTTGGTATTAGGCATTATCAAGAAACTGATTTTTAAAAAAAAGAGGATTTCATGAAACATTCAAAGAAACGAATTCAATTTCTTTAATCCTTAATTCTTAAAGGATGGACTGGTGACTATGGAAATCAACCCTTTTGGAACTGTGTGATATCATCTCCTTAAAAAAAAAAAAGAATACTCATTGGAAGTCAAAGTATTGTAGAAGATCTCCCCTTTCCCTACAAAGAGGGATTCTTTGTCATCCATTGGACACTAATGTCTGTGTATATGTTTATGGGTCAAAAGACGTGGTCAATGGATGACATCATTGTTCATTATAGATACAAAGAATGCACCTATTGATCCACAAATCGAAGCACTTTTGGTGACTACTTTGGTCATGGGGGCCGCATTCTCTTAAAGATGAAAAAAAATATTTGATGTAGATGTGATAAACTCCTTTTACAAATTATCATCCTAAAAGTAAAACTTTTGGTACTATCTTGTCTTTTTGCAAGTGTGAGAACTACACCTCTATTTAGCAATCCAATGTCATTTCAGTTGTAAATATTCATCTCTTCTTGTCATTCCCCAAAAAACACATGATAAATATTCAAATGCAATTTAAGATTACTAGCAATTTAATGTTCAAAGAGAAGATGACTTTTAACCTTTATAGAGCATCTCTAATATTTATAGTTTTACATGATAATTGATTGGAAATCATTTCTGTCAAATATTTAAAATACGTATCATGTAAGAAAACTCCATCTGCAGAAGTTTATGTATATGTATAGAAAACATCTTCAATATTTTTTTCAGAAATCACAGTACAGATGTTAAATGTGTTGAATAACCTCATTTTTTAGAATAGAAGTTTCTGAAACAACTCGGGAAAAAGTAAAACTCATAGATTTGGGAAACCCCAAAATTTATTATAGAATAAACGTTTCCACGTTTGCACGTTCAATCATGCTCCACACATGAAGCTTTGAGTACAATGCAACTCCGAGTTTTCTGTACACTATCCTATTACATCCTTCCAAAAACTATAAAAAATTTGTTTGAGGTGCAGTAGATAATTGTTACGCAGTTTGACACTGATAACATTATTACCACCCCAATTATTTCAAAAAATTCATATTAAACAGTCTAAACCAGCCAGCCCTAGAAAACCACATCTGAAGGAGCCTAACAGTTGAGGAAAATATCGGGGTCACAGCAGCAGTCATCCACGAGACAGCAACAACAGAGCGCTGCCAGGCTGCAATTTGCACACAAAAACGTCCCATTAGGTCGGTGCTGTTAGAAAAGGTAAAAAAATCACAAACCAAAGGACAGCAGTGTGCAAACCATACAATAATTTACGATCACTCTCACACATGTCGCTCAGATAATTCTTTTTCAAGGTACCTCGCATAGGACGACAAATGATACTTCGAATTCAGACATTACTGGAGTACAAAACTCGCGGTAACGAAGCAACCTCGCGAAGGTTTAGAAATAATGGTGAAGATCCTCCACTAGAAAGCATAAAAAAAGTGAAATTCAATTGAAGATGTAGACTCACCATCCTTTCAAAAAGCCACCGCCACCGCTTCGCTTAGGCGGTGCTTGGTAATATCCCTGTGGCGGTCCCATGACTGGTGGAGCTTGATTGTAGTAACCTTGGGGAGGGTACGCTTGTTGAGGGTACCCTTGGGGGGGATATCCTGTAAAACAGAAAATTTCAACACAATATCGTCACAGCCGATGGAATATTCAAAAACCAAAATAGCAATTCCAGCCTCTTTGTTAACCAAGAAAGAAAAAAAGAAAAACTCTGGCCCTTAATAAATAAGATGAAATTAACCAAGTGCACCTACACAACGAGTACTAACCTCGACGCAAGCCTCCTATTGAACATATTTAGAAACCAACCCAAGAGAAGAGAAGAAAAGAAAAGAATAGAAGAAACTCAATTAAGAAGAAAGAAGACAAAAAACTCCCACGCTAAGAAAGCTTGCAGTAAATACTCCCATGAACTAAGCCAAGTGGATCTTGACAGGGCGTTAATGTACACTTGACGCTTCCTTTCGGAGGCAAGCACAAACCAACATAAATCTAACTCTATCTCATCTCCAAAAGAAGGCTACAGTCTCAAATCAAGCGAATCCAATCCAAAGACCTAATTGATTTCGCAAATACAACAAGTAAACCTTTTGGAGAAAGCCAAACGCACCTTGAGGTGGGTACCCGCTCATCTTGATCGAAAACTCAAAAACAGATCAACGAAGAGTTCAAACGATACAAACTCGCAAACCACTCTAAAGATCTCCGAATTTCTCACAACCGGGATGCCAACTCTCGAAATCTTCCTGACTGTGCAAAACTCTGCAAAATTGTGGGAGCTGTGCAACTCTTTGCGAACTATGAAAGCGATGTGAAGTGAGCGCAACTTATACTGTAGGAAGCAATCGAGCGAGTGCGTTATCTTTACTCGGGAATGGTCGGCAAAGAAGAACTATCACAGAAGAGAAGCCCAAAGATCCTGAACATGAGAAGAGGTTTGCTAAGTGCAGTCGATATATAACAGTGTGTCGATCTGCGTGTCTGACGCGTGGGCTCGTCTGAGAGGTCGGTGAGTTCCACTTGGAGTGGGCTACGGGGTTTTAGAGGCTTCAACAAAAATAAAAATAATAAAAAATACCTTAAAATATACAATTTGTTTTACTTTGACGTGTGTTTCACTAAGCTTTTCACTAAGCTTAAGTTAAGGGAGGCAACCCATTCCTGATCACCGCCTCCTTTTGGCAATATAGACTGCCCTCTTTCCGCGCAGGAGGAGAACACAGTGATTACGGTAGATGGTGGTAATTCTGTGCGTGTTCTAACAATTGTCCTATAGGTAGAACAAAAAGTGTTCCTCTGATATTGTTAAAACAGTGCCTTTGATGATGTCCTTGATATATGGATGTGATTTGAAATGGTGTTGGACATTTTTGGAATTGAGAACGGTGAAATTTTAAACCATACTTGGAGAATTTATAAATGCAATTATAGAGTTAATGAGGCTCTTATAATATTTTCATTTTGAGATCAGGAGCTATCAGAGCCTAATCAACAAACCTTCAAATCTAATTTTATAATCTAATTTTTTTAAGTTGGCATGTACGCCTAGTTTTGTCTCCTCCCATGACCATACATGAACCACAGGGAGGCCACCTAAAATTAAGCCACTCACATTTGGTAGATCTAATTGCACCATTCAAGGACGGATGCTTCACTTTTATTGATGTCCTCTATGAACATAAATAGCACCCTATGGCAGTTGTGTTTAAAAATCATATTTAATTTAGTACACTAGCAAGAATTATGAAAATAGTTGCTTCTCAATTCATTTCCTCTCTTCTTACTCTTTAAAACTCATCTAAATTGTTCAGACCATAATTTTTGATTGTGGAAGCAAAACTGCTCTTAAATGAGCAGTTTTTGCACCACTTACCTTAATTAGAGCACAATTCCCTTGTGTAGTTGTGGCACATTGTGATTGTTTTACAACACTCTCAATTCTTGGGTGGAGCTTGCAACCAGCCCTTGTGGGAAACATGAAGGTCTACATTACCGTAGTGGGAGGAACAGAATCTTCTACTAAAAAATTCATAGTAATTATGTTTTGAGAAATAAAAATCTGGAAAATTATAGAAACCTTCTTAACTCTATTTCTATACACTGGAAAATTTCCCCCCCAAGAAACTTGCCCTCAAGATAGGGGTAACCACTTAAGTGGTTGGAAATGGGTTGCCTCCCTTAGGTGGTTTTGATTTTTTTTTGTGAACAAGAAGTTAGGGGTTGGTAGGTGGAGCGACTGTAACATAACACTAACTAGTCTGCCCTGTATTGCTGCCACAACTAAAATTAAAGTAAAGGTAATTTTCTAATTTTCTAATTTATAAAAATTTCTAAATTCAAGAACTTTCTTACTATAGATCCAAATGCCATGAATCAAACACCATCCACCCCTCCTCATGGATAGCTTTCTAACAATACCAAGAACATGGCTAGGGGACACAAGGTTCCAAAGATCTCAATGCAACAAACAACCTAATTTCAAGGTTTGGATTGTTTACAGTAGGTAAGGCATCTTTTTGAATCTCTAAGAAGGGGACCCCTATAGTCAACAAAATTGTCTTATTGATGACTCATCAACTAACCCCAATTCTTGAATTAACCGACCTCAGCATCTAGCAAATGGTAATACCTTCCGAGCAAGGGAAAGACCATTCCCTAGTTATACAATGTTATGAAGGTTGAGGGATGTAATTCAACCTTGGAGCTTATAACCATGCTTTCAAACTTCAAACTTCTCCATATTTTATGTTCTATTTTGTGACATTAAGTTAGAATGAAGTCTTTTTATTTTTATTTTCTAGAGATGTAATTAAGTGTCTTTTGCAAGTTATAAAGTTTTACAATTATGTGGTGAAGAATTAAAATTATTGTGAGATTTTGCTTAAAAAGTGGAGAAAATTCACATCAAATATATAAATTAACTCAAAAGAATTTAAAAATTTCACCATAGGTCAATATTATAGTGAACTAGTATGCCATGTGCCATTGCCATAATCAAAATAAAAGTAAAAGTATTTTTTTAATTTTTTGGTTCATAAAAACTTTGAAATTCAATAACTTTTAAATCATAGGCCCAAACGCCATGAAACAAAGTCCATGCACTCAAGGACTTTCCAACTATACCAAGCATGTGGCCCAGAGGACACACAGTCCAAGAGATCTCAACATAACAAACAAACAAATAGCCTAACTTAAGGTATGGCTGTAATTCCATGCCATTTTGCAAATAGAAAATTAGTACATTGTGGTAAGAAGCCCTAAGTTCAAATTGTAATAAAATATTTAATTTCAAGAAAATTCTAGAATTTTCAAATTGGAGTTGAAAGTAGACTTGATCAACTTCAATTCATTAGCTTGGATCAAATTTATAAAATATCATTTTCAATAGTGAAATTCAAATGTAGAACAAGGATTTCAAAATTGTAATCAATAAGGTGATCTACAACACATATAAACATAAACTCATACAAAAATATGCAAGACCTCCATGATGATATAATTTAGTGCATGACCACAATAAAGAGCAAGTGGACCGCCACAAATAAAAAATTAGATGAAAATTTGTGGTTTTATATCCTTCAATATATCAATTCATCCATGAATTCAATTCTTCTCCTATGTTACTAATCCAATATTTATGTACGAGGTCCTTCTGCCAGCCAACAGGGTTTCCGCGAAGGTACTTCGGAAGCTTACTCATTTAGACAACTCAACCCAGGAGTTCCCAAATTCTCTTACACAAAATTCAAAAGGTTTTCATACTCCAGGTTGATACAACTAAGACGGTCACTGCACGTTTTACTACTAGCGAACAATATAGACAACAAAATTAAATAAAGTCAAGTATTAACAGAGAAAGCATGGGACTATTCTAGTGCTCTTCATGTCACACAGTTCAGCAAAACCGTGCCCAACATATTCGAAGCAGCTACTGAGAAAGCTTCAGGCTCACGTAATTTGATGTACACCACTAACACTGACGAAATTATTTCTTACAAACCTATTGAAAGTTGCAGCAAATTTCTACTGTGCATACAATCTTTCGGTAAAAATCTAAGGAATGGGAAAACTATGCACTTCAATTTTGTCGACGGTTCAGCTGACCAACAATGATTTGGCTCTGCATCACTACATCGGAATAGAAGAGCTACTTGCCTACTAGCAAGGGACTCACATCCAGCATCGCTTCAACCCTACGCCTCACAAGGTTGTTGCTTGTGTTGAGAAGCATCAATTTAGTCTCGACAGATGCCGATAAATTAAACCTCTTAAACACTGCAAGACATTGATGTACTTTGTGGCTAGAATGTAAGTACCCAAATGAAGGGCATAGATTATTCCCATGCCTGCACTTAGTGGGGTCCAAGCAAGGAAAAACAGGTTCATACTCGGCAATTGAGAGAGAAAAATAGTGGGACAATGTGGAACTTACCGATCTCGGTAGTCGGGGTTCACAAACTTTATACAACTCATTCAAGCTTCAGCTTGCGGAAAATCACTGAAACAGTAAAGCTCAGAGGGTAAATTGGAAACGGATCATGTCTTGGAGCTGTTGGTAGCAGACCACAACAAATAGTCTGTAGGGTTGTAAGTCTGAAAATTACATCATTCCCTAGCATGAGTCAGGTACTCCAGGTGACACGAGCTTGGCAATGCCTCAATTTGGAATAAACGGGCCAGGTATCTAAAGATCGGAACCATTTCAAGAAGGCTAAATTCAACCCATTCATTAGAGGGTAGACTTCCCAATCATCGGAAGGTACATCACAACTGAGATAATTTTGCATGACTGTGGAGTCCTTCACCAGCCGCTTGCAGTAATGCCGATTGCGAAGAGGAAACCCGAAGCAGAAAAATAAGTCCTCTCGTTCGTCTTCACAGAAGTCGACCCTTCCAATAAATGTTTCCAATGAAGAGAAAAGAAGGGTGCGAAAAAGGCAAGTGACCTGAAATAGATCGATACGTCAAGGGCTCCATCAGAGGTAATGAACTCAAAAACCGCGTATGCGAGGTCTGTTGAGTCTCACGGTTCGGTAGACTCCAGAGGCTTCATGTCCTTGGCAAGCACAGCCAATCCTGCCTGTGGGGCTTCTTTCATGCGATCAGCAAGGTGCTGCATAGAGAATGGCAGGTACAAACTTCTCCGAACGTTCGCCATATACCGCTCAGTATTTGTATTAAATTCGCACAGGAACTCCATGTACCGCTTGAGAGCTATGTATGATGCACTCCAAACAGTAAGAGAAGGTGGCACACGCATAAATTGCAATACTAGCGCACCAGCTACGGGATGCAGCCTGGCCCGAGTAAGCTCCGCAACAAATAGGGGAAAGGCAACCAGGTAGAGGGGGTTGTCCTGGATTGTGAAGCTCAATCCTTCAGTCTCTTCCAATTGATGATTTTGCAATTGACCCGCCAGAAGTCCCAGGGTCCAACAAAGTGCATCGAAAAGTCTAGAGAATCTAGAATTTCCAGCCACTATGGGCAAAACACCTGCTGCCAGCACAAGCCCAATCATTTCTTCATCCACACTTGTGGTCTTTCGATTGACCGTTCCAGACTGAAATCCACCTTGAAAGGAATCAAGCGCATCCGTTTGAGAGCTGGCGCTGAGCTCGTCTTCGAGAGCACCTAACATGGTCATTTGAAGGGAATTATAGGGAAGTAGAAGGGAGACTTTGAGAGCAGATGAAATGCTATGAGATTTGACGTTTGATATCAGCTCATCAGCTTCAGCTTCAGTAAGGATGGCAGTAGAAGGATGTGCTAATCCTCCATCCAGAACCTGTAAAGCCTCGCTTAAGAGACCAGCAACCGTCAACTTTTGTAGAATGCTTTTCCAACATAGATGTAATGCATGAATTTTTATGTCATTATCACATTCTTCCCAACCTTCGCCCCACTCAGATCCGTCATCCGTCTCGGAATGTTCCTTAGTTGACTCCGCTTCAAAAATAATATTCCACTCCTTCAAAAGAGAACTCAAAGCTAGCAAATGCTCATTTGTCGTGGCATCTGCTAGGAGATCGGTGAACAAGGAAGTGGCTGCATCTACCGAAGCGAGATCATCACTTGCTATATGTCTGTCCGGCCACAAGGGACGAACCAGCTCGGTAGATCTAGAGGTCGCGAGGTCACTTGGAGACTGAAATGCAGCATCAGTGCCTCTAGATCCTTCAACTTCCTCCTCTGGTTGTTCCTCAAGTTGCTCAATGGAAGAAGCATCCCAATCACTCCAAATTAATGGAAGACCATCTCGACCAACCAGATGCCCCATACGGAAGGCTGATTGAAGCTCCAGTACAGAGCTCCGCATGGGCTGAGGATTATGAGCAAAATCAGTCAGCCGCTCCCAAACAAGCTCCCTAGTCTCAGATAAAAGATTACGCCAAGGTGAGTGCTCCTCTGAATTCCTTCCATCGTCATCCATACTCAGCGAACCCAACACCCCTAACAATCTGTCCATGTTACTACTGTCATCCTTGGTAAGCAAGGCTGGTTCATTAGTCTCCAAAGCTGAGACTAAGGTCAGCAAGTAGATTTTTATTATGTACTGTTGGAAGCCTCCACACAAAGAGTCAAGTTTGACACCAGCAAACTGTCCAACCTCCTTGGCCGCGCAGCTACAATCTCTCCGAACCGGATCATTTTCTGCAATAGTACTTTGAGGGTCAATTGCTACCAAGGAGTTTATGACTACCAGCACGGCTCTCAACGAACAACCGGCTGCCACCATTTGCATTAGGAACTTCGCAGAAGCATCAAGAAATGTTCCCTCTGTGATTTGTTCAGCAGGATGAGAGATCGAAGACACAAGGTTTCCGTCCAAAAAAGGTGACTGTGCCTCCCTCATTATATCATTCCCAACATCCCAACTCTGACGCCTCGTGACGATATTCTGCATCCACAGCTGCAGCATGATAGTCACTGCCTCTCGGCTGGAAATTCCTTCTGGATGGGTCGCATCTGATACAGGAAGACCCAACTTGTGGCAGTTCTGAACCTTATTTGCATCCTTCCACTCCGCCAGCAACTGCCCTATCGACTCCTCGTCACAATGAGAAAGTGCAAAGCCAAGTAATTGTGTACGTATCGTAGGATTAACGCTCTCTGACTGTGAACCTCGAGCGAGAGCAGCACATAAATCCCATATTTCACCGTGGTTCTTTTTCACGAGACCAAGACAGAGGTCTTGCGCAAGGGCGAAGTCTCCCGCTCCAGCTGCCTCTCGCGCAATGGCAGCTTCGACTCTAGCAATATCATTGGGAGAGTTCAACCCAAGGAGCATTGCCACTTCCATGAGTTCAGGAAGATTGAGGTAAGCATCTGAACGTTCTAATAAAGCCATTCGTATTACATCCATTCTGTCCTTCACCTGGCGAAATTCAAGTGGCAAGAGGGAAACTCCTAGCATCGGCAACTTGACGGTGACGGCTTCTATAACATTTTCCTCTGCAGTCACAGCCAGGTTCCTTGAAAGCAGAGCAAGACAATTTCTTGCCATCTCAATCTGCAGCAGCCATTCCAAAATATCTTCATAAACTCTTTAGTCTAATGTGGGATTTTAATGTTGACAAAAGTTGCCTAGATTATTCAGTCTAAGATTCAGAGTTCAACACGCCTCCTATAATACACGATGACTAGTGCTCAAGCCAGCCCCAGAACGTCATGGGAAAGCTCTGAAGATGGGGAGACCTCATGGTCGTGCTTGATCAGATTACAACAACGGGAAACCAAAGGTTGGTATACTCACGTCTGGTGAATCTAAGGACGAAGCAGAGTAGAAGAATTCGCGAGCAGTCTCCAATACAACAGTTTCTGCCTTGTCAGGATGCAGTGACATGCTTCCGGTGCCTGACAAGTAATTTTTGGCCAAAGAATACTTTCCAGCATGCAGTAAACCTCGGCACAACTCAGCCAGCATGTACTCCTTCTCAATAAAAGGGAAAGCCTTTTCCTGCAGTGTACAGAGATCATGCCATAGAACCATCCATTCACTGTCGGATCTTGCTGGCTGTCGACGAGAAAATTTCCAAAGAAGAGTCCCAAGGAGCTGCTTCACTCCATCCACATCTCCTTCACATTTCGCCAAATAACTTATTGGAGTTTCAACCTGTAAAAAAATTGTTACAGAACTTCTCCAGCCTGGTCACATACATTCGTACCCCAAATTTGAGATATGGTTCAAATGTCAACTCATCGGGCATCAGAAAGCCAATTGGGTGCAGATAAAGCCAGATGAGTCTATCAGAAACATACTGATTCTAAGTTTACTCAAGATCCTCAATTACATGCGTGGAGTGCAGCGTTTACTAAACTAAATACATGGCCCAGTCAACTCAATAAGCAACGTTGGATGCACACTGCAATTGCCCTGTTAAGCAAACTCTGACTCACAGAGAGAATATCATGCCTCGAGGATCCAGTGCGTTTAACAGGATCTGGCAGTCAAACTTACTCTCACATAGCCATCTCGTGGTATCAACTCACGTAGTTGGCGACAACAATTTTAAATCTTCTATGAGAAATTCTTGATACAGAACAAAAGCATTTCGTCGCACGTTACAGACACCAGAATCTAATAAAGCAGAAGCCTTTCCTGAAGTTATTACACTGAACTATGGTTTTGAAATTGGTATTTACCTGATAAAGAGACAAAAGTCGAGCAGCCTCCACTAGTGCCTCAGCTCGTTGAAGTCTGGGATCACTCAGAACCAAACTAGCTCTGAGATTGCTACCTTCACTCTCCATGTCAGGGACTGGTTTACTGCTCACAGAACTCCGGAAACGACTTACCAATCCCTTCCTCAGACCCCCTCTGCGGGGGGAATCTTGGGAAGGAGCACTTGAAGAATCCGAGCTGTGACCAAACCTGGCTAAAATAGACTTCATCAACGGCCACCGATCAAGCGCTGGGCACAAGTAGATGCAGTCGACTGCCACTCCAACCATCTCTGACTCGCTTGCAAATAGTCCATTCCCATGCAAACCGTTTGCAGCTTCCTCAAATACAGCGGCACATAGTTCAAGCTTGTTCTTCTGAGCTGCGTCTCTCAACCAAGTGGCTAACAAAGAGGATCCAGATGCTAAAGACTCATTTCGTGATAATAATGACGGAGATAACTGGTGGTATTGCCGGCGCAGAAAGGGAAGAGCCTGCTCTCTCAGTCTGTCCACAATAGAGTCGGCTCGAGCCCCTTCCAGCATCACCTGAAACTTTTCGTACTGACTCAATGACTCCCACCCTTCTAAGTCCAAAACCAATGTTGAATCTTCAGAAGTATCACTAGTCAAGACTACCTTAATCAGGTCAGATACATCCTCAAACAGCGAGTCTAATCCTTTCACACCTTTTCGCTGACCCCAGTCCAGCAGAGACAAGGTATTTTCCAGCTGTCCACTTATTCTATCAATTGTTCGTGCCCGATTCTTGTACCATTCTACAATTTCCGACTCTGAGGGCCATGAAAGACCCTGCGTCAAGTTTATCATATGCTCAGTGCTTTCTAACAGATTCACGTCACCCACCATATGACCAAGTGTGTCCCTGACAGCGTTCAGTCTTGCAACTGTCTTCTTATTCTCAACCCAGTCACAATCTCTGCGAACAACGAAAGCCTGTGGGGCCATAACTTCGGGTAGAAGCTTAGAATAACTATGAGGTGGAAGAGTCTCAGGTAGTGCATCTAAAATACTCAGCACAGAGGGAGCCAACGAGTACATGTGGCGCTTAAAGAGCACATCCAGAGCTCCAATCCTTCCCCCTTCAGCATATTCACATGCGACACTCTGTAGGTTCGCCGAGCAGAAATACGCATACTCCTTTGGAAAATACCTGCTCACGAAAAACAAATGTAAAACTTACAGAAAACACCACGAAAAGGGGTTCAGAGTAAATGAATAGGCAGGAAAGCAGGTAGGACCGAGAGGGTTCAAACCTAAAGGTATGAAACGCTCACCTGCCATTATGCATTCCCAAGAACGTTTCCAGCCGGTCCTTTCGCTGTAGTAGCCGGAGCCGCTCATAACGAAACCACCAAGAGTCTACATCACTACCTTCTTTCTCATTCCTATATCGCTCGGTCTCGACAAGGCCATATAAGAGCACGGCCTCCATGGCCTCCTGAGTAGGACAAACTCTAGTTCGACACTCACTCACAACCCACTTTCGGTCTTGCAATTTAGCAAGATTCTCGTGGATGGCAAGCCGGCCCAAATCAGTCATTCCCCAGCGAGCTTTGTACACTTCGTCCACATTTAGGCCATAATTAGAGGCCAACCTCAAAGCAGTAGTATAACTTCCTTCGGCAATTTTCACATGAAACATTTCTTCCCTGGTGCGTTCCACTATTGACCAAAGCTTCCATTCTCGACCACTATCCCGCTCGTTCACAGGTTTACTGTCTCCAGTCTCAGCATCCTCCTTATTACCAACACGATCAAGCACAAAGGTTTGACCTCTCGCACCTCGCGCAAGCCGACAACCATATGAGAAAGAAGGTGAAGGTTCATCAAACACTGGAACCAAACTAGGTGATAGAACTTTGTCAACAGTTCCATCACGCCTTGCGACCATCAATGCCTCATTGAAAGTCCACTCTACATCCGTGACATCATTCCTGCTGAGCGCTCTGCCTTGCAGACCTTCAAGCTCAGTCTCTTCCATCTTCCCTGAGACTGAATTTCTGGAAAGCACATGCAATCTACCTGATCCATCCACAATAGCTACAAATCCGGCACTTGGAGATGCGCGCACAACTAGTCTGTCCTCGACCACGTCCTTCCCGCTGGACCACCATCGAGAACCACGACCTCCTTGTTGGACCTCTAAATTGCTCCATAACAGCCGTGGTTCAGGTGACAGCTTCCACAAAGACAGAGTGTAATTTCCTGCACACACGAATCCGTCAAATTCAATCCACAATGCCCCCATGCGATGGAAACTCAAATGGAGCGTGCTCAAGAATCCCTGAAAAATTGTTCATTCAGAAGGAGGGTCCGGGGGAGTCCCGACAGTAATGCTCGCAGGACAACACAATAAAAATCGGAATAGGTAACCATAATACCTTGAGATGAATCTTTAGAGGGTGGTTGCCCTGGACCAGCAAGGATTAACAGCGCTTCACCAATGTGAAAGTCAAACCCTAAAACTCCATCCGGATGTTGCTTTTTGGCACTCCACTGCACCGTCGATGCAGTTGCTGCCTCGTACTTGTCCGCCTTGCGAGTATGGTAAAGCATTCCATCGGACGATAGTGCCACTACCTCATACCTGCACACTCCAGACACTAAAAATGAGACTAAACCTCCTGACGATACGCCAGCTCAAAATGTCTATAAATTAAGTCTCCATACGAGAATCGAAACAGTAAGATAGGCAGCGATTCTCACGATCGATATCCACGACCACAACTCCTGATCTTCTACCAGCAATTACATGACAATGTTCGGATCTTACCCTTTCTCCGATGTGCGGTACGCAACAAGACCACGAACTTCACCACATTTGGCTAGGGTCAGGCTGTCCACCTCCTGTCCGCTAGCACTGAGATAACGAAGATTTCCCGAAGAGGTGACTACCACGAGCATATCCCAATCCTCCAACCACGCTCCCTGTGCGAATGCTTCCGTTGCGGATGCCCCTACAGTCCCACAATATAACAGTTAAGAATGTTTATGATTAGGGTAGATTTAATTCTGTAGTTGACATTTATACTGAAGAGTCAGAATCATTAGGTGTCTACGTTATATCAGCTAAAATTCTCGCCGAATTCCAAATTGCAAGCTCGTTAAGGAAAATTTCTGCTGAGGAACAATTTAAATCTTAAGTCGACATTTCTTCAGTGACAATGAAGAGTCATGGTCATTAGGTATAGTAGTTATTTCAGCACAAAACCCTCACAGAAATCCAAATTGCGTGCTCAGTCTACTCAGGTTCGATTTAAATCTCTACTCAACATTCATAAAGCTACACTGAAGAGTCACAGTCATAAGGCGAATAAGTTACATCAGCACAAAGCCCTCGCCAAATTCCGAATTGCGTGCTCTGTGCAGCTGAAGATGAAGCAAACTTACCTCGATAGACTCCCACGGGGTGTTTGAAGCCATCCACATCGGACAGGATGACGACCGTGCCGTGGCGCAGGATGGCGACGAACTTGGCCGAGGGCGAAACAATGGGACGTGGGAGGACTCCATCTAGCTCTGATGTCGCACCTGCGCAACCAGCGATGAGGTTAAGAAAAGAAAAAGAATTTTGAGGCGGAAGCGATCAAAGAGCAGCAAGGGGGAAATGGGAATGGAATCACACCTGTAGAACGGAGCCAGGGATTGAGACGGTGCCAGAAGGGGCTGGCGAAGGTGGTACTGGGAAGCTCATTGGGATCGGGAGGAGAGAGGGAAGAGAGTGGGAAGAGTTGGAATTGAGAAGGGGAAGGGGAGGGGGAGGGAGAGGCCATGGTGGCATGCTTCAATCCGCCGCGATGCAACAACAAGCCATGGCCGCGAGGGCACTAAGTCCCCGAAACACACAGACAGACAGAGAGAAGCGGAGAAACAAGAAGAAAAAGAAGTTGACGAAGAAGTGAAGCACATCATCGACGACGACGACGACGACAACGAAGCACAACTCCCGTCTGTTCAGGGCCGGTGACTCAGGGCCGCTCTCCAATCAGAATTGTCCTATTAGTGCAGATGCAAAATTAGTGTCCCTTATAACATTAACCCTTAAATGCTCTGACGTCCATTTTTTGGACGATGAACAGATTGAATCTCAAGTTTCATCCTCCTAACTACTTGGATGAAAGTTATTCGAATTTGTGGACATACATTATCAAGTTATTGTCCTATCTAAGGGTTGGATTTGGTGTTACTAGAGTACATATTTTTCTAAAATTACCAATGTGTAAGTATGTCAAGTGGTCAAATTGCATTGAATCTAGTTCAAAATTGGATTTGCCAAAATGAAGTCATAGATAGGAAGAACACAAAAATTTCAAAAAATCACCATGTGGAGAGAACCTCATTTCAAATCCATTCCAACAAATTTTACTCAAAAAATGATAATACTTTGGTTGTAATCGAATTTTGAAGGAATTTTGGAATTTCTCTTTCAAAATTTATAGAAAAAAATTGGTGATAACATTGGTGAATCTAACCATATAGATGGAATCTAAAAATCAAAATCTACACCTTTTATTTCTATACCAATTCCAAAGTATGCTTCCAAATAGCACTATATAATGATTCTTCTCGAATCGTCAATTTTGGAGATGAATCTAGACGTTTAGGGGTTAATGCCAGTACTCTGTAGTACAAATTTTATGTTTTTTGGAAATTGATACAATATTGGCACAAGAAAGTAATGTTTCGGCATATATATTATTAAATTGTACCATTATCAAAAGTAACATATGAAAAATAGTGTGAATATGGTAATTTAGTGTCACATGCACTAATGGAATAAATTAGTGTAGCTGAATCATCAAAGCTTGATGCAACATGGAGGGAGGTTGTACATTTTTTGCCTCTTTGCTATAGAGGAAACAAAAAGGCTAATTTTTGTAAATAAAATTTAAGTTTTTTTCTTACAAAATAGTCAAATTTTTATTCTATTTTATACCCAACAACCAAATTTTATCTTGTTACCACCTACTTTCATATGCATATCCTTGTTGGCTACTTTTTGAAAATGAAAAAAATTGTTGTAAGGGAATAAGCTTAATCCTTGCAATAAAAACATCCATTGTAGTCATTTTGGTCATTGCTCACACTTACACTTATAAAATTCACATTTTATTTATAGTAAAACAAATAGGCAAATCTAAGAATATTTCACATTACTTTTAATCAAATCATTTCTAACAAAAAAAAATTTGTATATTACAAGAGTTTAAAAAAAATAACATAAAATTTTTCATTTTTATTTCTAAAAAGGACTATATCTTTTCATTTTGATGCTAATGTAGCTATGTTTATTTCCTACACTATTGCAATGATAATCTGAAAAAGTCCATCAAGAATGAAGAATAATGAGTGGATATTTTACCTACATCATTGTATTGATTGATTTCATAAAATTGTCACTACTCAATGTACTTCTAACCCTTTCAACCTTGATTCTATGCTATCATCTTGCAGACCTAAGTACAAGTTTTACTACGTGAAGATGCTATATAGCAAAATTGAGTACAAGAGTAGGGGTGGCAATTGAGTTTGGGGCCATTTGGGGGTTATCTACCCTAAAAGTCTCATTAAAAATTCAATTCTAGCTTTCAAAAGCTTTGTCTAAATTTTATTTAACCATTAAGACTCTAAACAATTTTTCTTGATAAATGCAATTTCAATGTCTATCTACAAAATTGACACTGATTTCTATAGTAACATAGAACTCAAATCTAAACATCAACTTCCTATCACCTATTTTTTGAAATGATCAACATTTATGTAAAAAATATTTTTCACTTATTAAGAATACTACAATTTTATTAATCCCTTATGTAAGGGCTACATTTTGCTTGATAGTGAAAATTTGACTTCAAGGTTATATCTAAAGGTGTTTATGAAATAAAAAATAAAATAATTCATTGAGAAAAATTTGCACTATTTTCCATTACTATTTATAATTTGGAAAAAAAATTCAAATTAATCCCTAAAACTTGTGACTTTTTAATGTGAAAACCTAAGGCACATTTTGGGTATAAATTGTGAAAAACTACCACTTTCAAGGGCAGTGAGAAAAAAATGAAAAAAAGGGTTTTATCCAAATTCAACTTTCCAAATTTGTACTAGACTATTATGGAAATTTGTGGAAAAATTCAAAAACTTTGACCACATGGATTGAAAGATTATAACATTCAATGTTAGAAGAAAAAGGTTTTTATACGATCTTGCCCGACAAGGCCAAAAGACTTTAACTCCTCCTAATGTGAGATTTTTATACTATCCATGGTTGTTTTTCTTTTTACAATTTCATCTTGTATCATGTAAGTTATATACTTGCCAAATTTAAGAAGTAAAGGAGGAGTTTTGCAAATATTACCCTTGATAATTCTCGGGGTTATCTGGGGTAAAAGTAAAAAATGTCCCCTATTTTGAGCCATGTCTAGGGTATGATCTAGATCTACCTCAAGTAATTTAGGGTCTTTGATTGCAAATGTGAACTTAGAATTTGCAAAAAAAATAATGTGCAAAAAATAAAAAATTCTTGCATTTTCTCCAAGGTAAATCTGCTTCTACAAGGCCGAGGGTTGCTATTATGTGAGCATAGGAGTGTGAGCCCATGAGCCTATAATACTACATACCTATATTATAGGTGTGTATATCATAGAAACCATCTATGATTATAGGATATATATGCTACAAATATTTATATTATAGGTGTTTATGATACATACACCTTCTTAGTGTATGATATCTATATTATAGGTACCTATAATGTAAGTTCAATGCTCACTAGGGCTTTTTTTTTTATTAGTGTCCCCTATATTGGCCTCACTACACATGCCAGATTTTGGAGGGACAGATTCACATTGATCAGATTTTGATGGATCTGGCAAAATTTCTCCAAAAAAAGGCCCTCATGTTCATAAGCTCGCATTCATGGGCTCACATACTGATACCATTGCTGCAAGAACCAATTCAAATGAAGGATTTAGGCCCAGTTTATACTAGGCCTGGGGCTAGATGGAAGGCCAACTAGATTTGCCTTCAATCTGGCCCTCAATCCGGCCCCAGTTACTATAAAGTCCTTCGGCCAGATTTCAAAGCCCAATTTCTAATTTATGTGTTCTTGGCTTTTCTTAATGCTCAATTAAAAAAATGTAAAAATATGCATCTTTTCCTTTATCTTCCTTTCTTTCCTTCAAAAAAAGTCTCTCTTTTTTCTTTTATCTTTTTTCCCCTACTTATTCTATTCCAAAAATAGAAGAGAGAGTTTTTTACTTTCTTTTAACCTTTTCTTTTCTATTCCTATTTATCCTATTTCAAGATGAAAAAAATGGAAGAGATAATTTTTTCTTTTTTTTAAAACTTTTCATTTCTCTTCCTGTTCTTCTATTTGAAAGAAATATTTTTTTACTTTATTTGAACCTTTTCCATTCTCTTTCTATTTTTTGTATTTAAAAAAATAGTTTTTAATATTATTTGGAATTTTCCCCTTTTTCGTCCTATTTTTTCTTATTCTTTTTATTTTTCAAAATCATACTTAAATGAAAGCAAACTTCATTTATATATACTTTCTGGATTATTTGTTTATTGAATATACATTGAGTCACATTCTCTATTCTCCTATTTTGGCAACATGGTGACTACTCAAAAGTATAATGTAAATCAATAAATGCATAAGGTAGTTTGCTCTAATGACACAATGGTACATTTTGTTTTCTTCGATGTACTAGGAATGTACATTGAAGGAGGTGATTACTATAGTGACCATTGCGTTTCAACTTCAAAATTTAGGGACTACTTATGCAAAGGTCCAGAAAATATGAAATGACTTGGATTAGATGCCAAATTCAATTTTATTCCTACTACAATCCATTGAATTTTTTTAAAAAGAGTCCAACTTCCTTGAAAAGGCAATCAGATCTTAAATGATGCTTGAAGAGTGGACTACCTTACTTTGGAAGAACTATTTTAGAACATAGAAATATAATATGGTATCTAAATGTCGCGTTCTTTGGTGTACATGAACTTTCTTTCAAAAACCAACAATAAAATAGAAAATTATGAACAATCCACTAATGGTAACTTCTTGGAAATAGGCAATTAAATTTATTTCAAATAGTTAAATGATATAAAATCCTTTTTTCATTTAACTATTTGAAGTTAATTGAATTTTTTAATAAATTAGCAAGAAAGATAATTGGTAAGCCAAGCAAGCCTTTCTTAATCATGACTTTCTTAAATTAATTATTGTATTAAGAAAGATTAACAAATTACTAGAGCACCAAATTAAGAAATGTGTGGTAATTAATTTCATTTTTTAATAAATTACCAGCCTACACAAAAAATAAATAAATTACAAATCCTTATCTAGAAATCAATAAATGCCTGGTATTTAATTGAATTTCATTTGGCTTGATGAAACAACCTTCAGGCCAGATAGGCAAGGCCAAACAAGGCAGATAGGGAAGAACAAACAATCAAGTAAGAAGCACAATGAGGGTGTTTCTAAGAAAAACATATAAGTAAAAATAAATTTCTGAAAATCAATCGTAGAGATTTGTATGATCTAGCGGAGGAGCCCAATTTAGCACCAATTTGGCCCTAGATGGGAGTTCGGGCCACCCCAAACCCCATCCTCATGAATGTAAAACAGACCATTGTGGTCAAAATGAGGAGTTTGTACTCATGCCAATGCTGAAATTTTATAATTTTTTTCCACATCAAAACAAGTGTGAGAAACATTGAGAGCATTTGGAATTATAATTTCTTGACAAAGTATGAATTTGCTATGAATTTTTGAAGTATTTAGCCCATCACGGCCCAAAAGATTCTGTAGACTACTCCAAAACCAACAAAATTTGTATCCATGATGCTCATCTTACACACCTAATGCAATCACAATAATTTTTAACATGGAAGGCCTAAAGAAGTCACTTCTTACAATCAAATTATGCTGAAAAGTTAGAAGTTCCTAATGCAATCACTAATAGTTCCATTACTATTAGGTAAGACATTGATTGTGGCTTAAATCTCATTTACCAATAAAGCCCATGATGATTTTCGGAAAACCCCACAATGGAGCCATTCTCTAGGTGTTGACTATGGGCTCTTTTGACCACAATGGACTATTCTACCTTACTCCCTTGGGGTCAAGAAGTTTGGCGCCAAAATCATACCACCTAAGGTGGCACATAGGATGAGTTGTAGTTCAATCCAGCCTCAAGTATAAAGGCCTTGGGCCTGATTTGGAGAAATTGAGTGATCCTATTGGTTCAAACTTGGAGAGTTCTAGCCGGCCTATAGTTTGGCCCCAAGTATAAATTGGCCGTAATAGAATTCTAACGTCCTCCAATAGAATTCTATTTAGTCTTGTTGAGTGTGTACCTTCAAAAGTACAAATGACCCACTTGATTTTTTCCATTGATGATTGTATGAAGGGATGAAGTTAGGAAGCTACAAGGAAATGACTGGGACGGCCATTAAATACGGGTCAACCTTTTTTTTATAAAATATGATTTAAGACATGTACCACAGACATACATTTGTGGTCACTTAGCAAACATTAAGGTAGAACCTGATTTTAGTACCCCTTGTTGTTGTCACCCCTTTTTTTCCCGGTACCTTCCAATGGCACCGACCTCGCTCTACCCACTGGTTGAATGCAGTAAGATAAGTGAGGGTTGCTGCCTAGTAGTTGCTGCCCCAGACGATGCGTAGCTAGTGCTTGCTCGCATATCTCTCAATCGGAGGTCATCTTATGATTGTTGCGAATTCGTAATATCACACCTTCACTGTTAGGGTGCAGATGGAAGCTGCTGTGAGCGAGCGAGCCATTTGGGGATTGTTGGCGAGCAGCAATGCAGTATTTGTGATTCCTAGGGCTTGTGGACGAGCTCCGCAAGTGTAGCCGGGGCGGAGCTCTTGTAGAGGCTGGTGTGTGTAGCTGGTGCAGTTTGTTGTTGACGGTGTTTGTGTGGAGCTGCGCATCTTCTCCTTCGCGAGTCATGATGTCGAAATCTCATCCGAAATCTCTCCCGAAATCTCGCAAGCCAAGCCGGTCGAAGGGAAAACATGGTGGGCGCACAGCCAAGGCGCCCATGGAGGAGCGGAAACCGGCAGCGAAGACCGTGAAAGAGGAGAACCCATTGTATCACTATGTTCTGGAGTTTTTCTTGCTATTATGGAAGCTTGGCCGAATGCCCATCAGTTTTAGGCCAAGAGAAAAAAAGAAGGAGCCATCGTTGTCGATTGAAAGACCGGTAAGTTAACGTGGGTACTCTTGGTTAGACTACGGTGGCCCTCTTTTGCACGAGCTACAAGTGGGAAGTCCACTACGGTCATAGTCTCAAGGTTTTTTTAATCGTTCAAGAATGATTGCTGTGAATTCAGCTTTCTATTGTTACATTTCGTTACTTCCTTGGGACCATTTAGACTTAGGGTCAGCTCTTAGGGTTAGGACTAAGACAGAGGTACTTTGTGACAAACCCTATTTCCAGAGAAAGAATGAATCAAACGCTACTTGTCTGAACATTTGACATATGTTTTGCTAGTCACTATAGTCGACTATAGAACTTCCTATTTTCAGCTTGCGCACCATTTACCGGTTGTGAATATGGTCAGACCCACTCCAAGGAATGCTGAGGAAGGGATTGTAAAGTTTTGGAAGCGTGTAAGGTATCTCTAACTGTCTGGTGAAACTCTACTAGCACAAAGCATTCCAGAAATTAGAAGTGGAAATGATCTGTAGCGTGGATTTCCTCTGGGAGGAGTAATTAAATTAGATTACGTAGAGCTTCACGACCCATGACGCGTGTGCAGGATGCCGCTTGGTCTTCTTCTGCCCTGGCTGCACCCTCTGGGGTGAGTGTCGCTGCTAAGCGTGCAAGTGAGGAGCAAACAGAGGGGCCTGCAGTAGATATTCTTTCCTTTGGTAAGTATTCTGTTTCATATTGACCAAAGTGATTTGCATTAGCAACCACCCAGAAGAAAAAACGATTACCGTGTAGCTAGTGGCTTGCATCATCGAGGATGTTTCTAGGTGCTGCAATTTAGTTATGGTTTAACATGTGTACTTGCCTGTAAGCAGGTACCGTCAATGACAAGGACCCGTGCCATGCCCCTAATTTGACTGGTGATAGTAATGAGGCGTCGAAACTGGACCCAGAAGTACTTGAATCAGTATTTTCAAGTAATGGGGTATGGGTCGGTAAGTACTTATCTGGTTTCCTTGGCAGTTCAGCGTCCCTGCCGTAACCGTCCTATGGTATTTCGTATTTGCTAACTAGTTAGTTCGAGCTCCTACACTGAAAACTCTCTCTAGCTTGAATAATAGGAATTTCTAACCTTATACTAATTAGTATCTAAATGCTCAACCTTTCACCCTGCAGAGGTTTATTATTTTGTATGTCCATTTTCAACGGATATTCATTGTGGAATCTTGAAGGAAGATTTCTGTAACATGGAAAGAAGAATTAATGCTTTAAGCGAATCGATGGGATAGATTTTTGTATGGAATTCCCATTATTTGTCATGATTATTTGAATGATAGTGTTAGTGTGGCCTATTCGGGGAGTAAACATTGTCTGTGATGTTCAAGCGGCACACAAGGGTCGCAAACATTTCAGCAGCCCAGTGGGTGACATGGTGCTGGTAGTAAGTTCCATGTGCACTCAGGCTGTGTCTGGGCTTCCATACCTGGTTTCGGTTTATAAGATGTCGGGTGGCCCATATGCAGGTGAACACTTTTGTCCCGATCAAGTTGGACTTCGCAAGTCGGAAACGGAAGGAGCGAGAGTTCATTTGCTTGAACCTCTACCTGTGGTAAGTGGAAGAATCCGTGAAACATATATTTTTAAAATTTATATGTTTTCTTTGTCTATAATTTAGATCTCAATTCTATTGTCCCTCTCATATATTCACGTGTCGTCTAAGAAAATTGAGGTAGGAAGAAGAGATGGATAATATTTTGGAGGTATCCTTTAACCCCTCATTGCCTAAGACCTTTTTGGGTTCAAAAACATCATTGCTTTTGAAGTGTTATAGATCTAAATGTCATTGAGTTATAGTCAATTGTACTATCTTGTAGTGTACATGTTGTAATTGACTTGAATCAAATTTGGAGTAATTTGGCCACATAGATTGGAAGATTATAATGTTTTTGTGGTGCAAAAGGATGCTGAAATTTTCCTAGAACCACATATTGAGGTGAAATTTGATTTCTAAACCTACTCAAATGAAAAAAACTTTAATTTGTGAAGTGATTCAAAACCAACATACAATCACATTGGTATTTGAAAATATCATTTAGTTGACTCATTGTGTCTGCAAAATGACTTTAAAATGTCAAAAAATATCAAGAAAAGTTACAAAAGACACATGTAACGCTGAACCTACTATTATGCTTTTCAATCACTCATGACTTTTTGGATTGATATGAAATTCTAGCCACACAAAATTAGATTAGGATGCAAAACTTTAAAAAAAAAGAGATTGGAAACAAACATTGTATGAAGATGAAACAAGCTACCAAAGTTTGCCATAATCCAAAAATGTTCAGATTTTGAATTTTGAATTTCTCCCAAACATTCAAAACAACTTGGATTGACATAAAGATTCTAGTACTGTAACTAGACTTCAAGGGGAACATAATCCAACAAATTTGATTCAAAGCAAACATTAAATGAAAGAGATACAAGCCATTGAAGTTGCAACCATCAAATGCAGTTTTGTGAACTCAAATTGAACTTGTGAACTTTGTTTGACTTCCTAAATATTAGTACATCTTGGATTGATTTGAAAAGTTTACCACACTTACTAGAAGAGAGAGTGCAAATTGTCTAACAAGTTTTTATTGAATTTGGATATTTGATGTTAAAGTTATAGCACTTTGAATTGGACTTGAAACTATGTGAGGACACTTTTGGTCCCTAATGTGATGAGAGGTTAAGCCCAACTCTATTTTGTATTTTGTGTTTTTCCCTTAGCCTCTTATAATTAAGTTTATTCAATTATTCTAGAATGTTGGATTTTCTCCATTGATTTTGAAGTATTCTTATTTATATTATGTCAAAGGAAAAACACATCATGAAAACTAAAGTTGCACTTGAAGGATACCTCTATTGTGGATTTTCCATCATTTTAATTTGATTTTATAATTTTTTGAGTGTTCACCCTTTGCATATGGACGATATGGCACTTCGGATATTCTCATCGGTTTTCCCTTCCCAACTAAGAGTGCTTAACTAAGATGTGACTTTTTGATTAAGATCGCAGAAGACGAGATCAAATCCGAGTGGCCAGGAACCGATAGCGAAGACTCGAAGAAAACGTATTATGGAGAGAAGAAAGAGCATGATGACCTGAAGAAAAAACGTGAAATTTCTGATAAAACGGTGGTGCTTCGTCAAGCTTTTTCAGATTTCAGAAAGACGAAGGAATTTGAGGTCATGAATAATGAAATTAAGGAAGAGGTATGATATCATTCTATCATGTTGGTTCTGTTTCTGATACACCTGTACCAAGTTTCTGTGTTATACCATCTTACCCTTCCATAAATGGTGTGTTTCAGGTGCTCAAGCGATTGAAGCTAGTGAAAAGGAAGAAATCAAATTTCGAAATGATTGTCGGCAAGACCGAATATACGAAGATTCTGCGGTCGATGTTCGTCCAAAAAGTCAACATGGGCCTGAAAGAGAGTTTCTCCGATAAAGCTTGGCGTAAACGTTATTTGTTTCCAGAATTTAGCAACGGCAGTGCTGAATACCAGTGGTGGGAGCAAAACTTTGTTCATGAAATGTTAGAGAAAAGGTTGGACATTTTACGAGAGGCGGCGAAGAAGTGGAATTCGGAAAGAGATATATTCTTAGTCGTCGAACTTGTTACGGAGTTCAACTTAACAGTTCATCCCTCAACAAGCGAAAAGGATAAGGTCGAGATGTTCAGCCTTGCAACTACGATTTCCTCTCTGCGTTCTGGTGGTAAGTGGTCTGAAGCATTACTTTAGGCATTTATTGATTCATTGTGTGGCTGCTTTCTGTTGTGAAGATTCTGGAATTAATAATTGCGCATCAAGTGTTGTGTCGAAAATGGAGGCAGGTGATTTGATTTCCCAGATGAAAATTTAAAGGTTGAGGAGAGTTCTGTTGAATACGTTGCAGGGGACAGTAAGATTTAAGGGGTTGCGGAAGACAGGATTTGCATGCCCCTGACGCTTTCTGGTAAATGATCATTCATCTCGCTTTCATTTCTTTGCCAAGACCTTGCTTGCCGGATTCAGACGATTTTGTTGGTTGGAAATGTTGCTGAAGCCTGTTGTGGGTTGTCTTATTAGCTACGATGTACTTTGAGTTTCTCTCTGGATATGTATGCTGTGTGTTTTAACCCCTAAGTTCCCAAGTCAAAATAGAAAGTCCACCTTGGAAGTTAGTAGTCGACTGTAGTCATTTCCAAAGACGTGTTTCTAGTATTCAAAAATGTAAGACAGAACTTCATACTTCTGTTGACACATTTTGTTACCTTCCTTCATGTCAACTCTATGAATGTGGCCAGTTTTGACCGTTTGGGCTCTGAGCTCATTTCCATTGGCACTGGACCAGGTGCCTGGGATCCCGCTGTGCATTTTCAGAAGCTCGCTGCTGGATGCTAGACCCCTGGCTCTGAGGCCAAGTGAATGGGAAGGGTTTTGTCGGGGTTAATGATCCGCAGTGATGATGTGATTTTAAGCCTTCCATTTCTACAGGGATACGGCAGCGACGGACTGCAATATTCGGAGGCCCTCTTCATCACGAACTTTCAGCGAGCGGTTCCTCCCTGTGTTTTTTTCTTTGGTTTTCGGACCAATGGTTATGTAGCCTTTCTTTTCTTTTAATTAGGGTTTGAGTTTCCTGGCTTCTTCATTCTCGGGGGGCTTGAATTGAAGGAGGCCAATTTTGAGTGTGCAATTTTGAATATGCATTCATTTGTATGTACTTGCTCTGCCCAACAAATGAAATGAGGTATTGGAAACTTTGTGGCAGTGGTGTGCAGGGCCTTGATTACAATCTGGAATTTTTATACAAATTTATCTTCTTTTTTATAGGTTAGAAGCTCCACATTTTTTTGGAGGCAATTGGGCATTAGATTGCCTAAAAAAAATTGATTTCTCCAGATTAGTTATGTCTTCTGCCACAAATCAAGGCATTATTTCTTTGAATTTTATTTTGGTTGTGTTATATCATTTAATATTCATGGTTTTACTTGATAATTGATTGAAAGAGATGTAGGAAGCATTTATCCCACATGTTTCATGTTGAAAAAATGCATTAAAGAACAAAAATATGATGTATGAAGAGTTCAATGTGAGGTGTTGTTTGACCAAACTTTGTAAAATACATATTTCTATACGTTAACTAGATTTTGGTTAAGTAATTGTACCATTATATTCAAAGGTGCAAAATTTGTCATATAATAAGTATCAAAATAGTAAAATCAAGTTACAATTGTATTCTATATTTAGCAAGAATACTAGAGGTTGGTGCTTGCTACGCTACGCATTCACTGTACTATTTTATTATTTTATTAAAAAGACATTAGAAAGATAGAAAGAATTTTCACAAAATAAAATGAAAAGTAATAAATTTCAATAATTTAGTTGGTAAAAATTATTAAAATTTTTTTACAATTTTTTTTACAAACATGCATATATTGAAATGTACAATATACATTAAAAAATATACATACATTGGAATGTAAAAGAATTCAAATCCAAACAACAAAAATGCTTGAAATATAATTTAATTATAAATATTGATAGAATAGGTTGTCTCAATTGAGACAATGAAATAATAATGGACACCAAAAGAATACAGTTGGATGGAAGGGGACGTCGCCAAAGCGTGCATGAACCCTAAACATGCAGAGTTTGAAACAAACTCTTAACTTTTCCATCCACCTGATCAAGGTGTTGATATTTGTAAGAATCTACACGACAAATGTCATGCAAAAACCTCATGGTAAACCACATTTTTTACCGTTCGCACGGTACTTGAACAGTCATTGGCAACCTTAATGTTTGCAGGATGTCTACCACGAGACAAAGCCACATATAACTGACTGTGGCTAAATACTTCATTCCGAAGATAAATGCCAACTCGGTCATATGATTGGCCCTACGATTTGTTGATTGTCATAGCAAAAGCACCAGTGATAGGAAATTGTCTCCGACATAATGTGAATGGCAAACGGCTATCATTGCAATGATGTGTGATTCTTGGAATCAACACTTCTTGGCCATGATGACGCCCTTCTACAATTTCACACAATAATACAGATGGAGACACTTGCAACAATCGCAAGCGACTACCATTGCATAAACCTTTTGCCGGATTTAAGTTCCTTAACAACATCACATATTGATCACATTTAAGATTTAATTGGTGAGGTGGCAAACCGCTCAAATGTAAGGAATTTAAAAACTCTACTGGATAATGATGCACATGCTCATCATTCTTATGAACAAAATCAGCACTAAAACATTGATGCACATCACCAGGCATGCGATTAGTGATTTTACGGTTGATTTCTTGAGCATCATCATTTCGGACAACCAAAATTACACGCTCAGAGAAATCAACCGGGTCATCAAAAATTGTATCAATGAGCCCATCTAGAGAATTTTCATATGCAACCATTTCAAGCGGTATCTCTACCTCTGAACCAGTTTTGCCTTCACCAATATCTAACAAAAATTGTTGAAAGCCTAGTTGACTTTGCAATCGCATATTAGTGGTCAAATGAAAATGTTGCATTAATGGAAACAAATATGAACGCCGCAAGCAAGCTTCAACAGTTTGTTTGCGGCCCCCACCTACAACGACAGGCAAAGTTTGGCGAAAATCACCACCATATAAAACTACAAGGCCACCATTTGGAGTATCAATACCACGAATATCTCGCAATGATCGATCAATTGCTTCAATCATAAATCTATGTCTAGCACAAGCTTCATCAAGTACAATCAATTGTACTTCACGTAAACTTTGAGCTAACAATGATTGAGCACTAATACAACATGTCGATTTGTCATGCAATTGTAATGCAATGGCAAGAGAAGAATGTGCTGTTCGTCCTTCATGCAAAAGACAAGTAGCAATCCCACTTGTTGCCATTGCCATACACTTGACACCACGACCATGAAGATAACCTAATATAGTATTGTATACAAAAGTCTTGTCAGTACCTCTAGGACCATCCAAGAAAAATAACTTACTTGAAGGATGGGGTTCCAAAATAGCAGTAGTAACTGCATTGAAAACTATACGTTGCTCTTCGTTTAGTCTATCCACATCCTCTTCAATAAAGTTATTGTTTGAATTATCTAAATCATTATTGTCATTGGCATCACCACCAATATCAACAATGTTTGAATAACCAAGTTCATTCAAATCTTGAATGTCATAAAAATCTACAATACGTTTATTTGAGGATGATAAATGTTCATCTATAGATAAAATTGCTTTGCTATAACGGTTTTGATCATTGTGCCAATCATCAGACATAGCATCAAGATGTTTTCTCAGCAAGCCAAGAGGATCCAACGGTTGTCCAAATACAAGAAGTGTTGCGAACAACCGTCAAATTTGTCTAGGCAATGCAATGACAGTTGCCTCTAAAAGACAATTGTCCCATTCAGCATCGTCTTGCAAAAGCCCTCTTGCAATGCAAGCAGCTTTGTATATTGGATGTACCGTATCTTGAAAACAAAATAGGTCATCAAATGAAGTTGGTGCCTCAACATGAGTCAATAACAAACGCAAGTAAAATAATTCAGTACCTACGGGAACCATGTTCACCCTACCAAAAACTTTTACTTTGCGTTGTCTTCTTTCCCACATGTTTTTTTTCACATCCCACTTATAGTGGAGTGGAAGATACATGTATCGAAGAAGCATATGATTGCCTTGATTACCAGAAGCAATCAAAGTATGAATGCGCCGATTGAGTTCAAAAAACTTTGTAAGTTTAGTCTCAGTGTTTTGATCAATCACCGATTGCAAAGATGTTCCTTCCTGAAAAGTAACAAATTGCTGATTGGGAAGATGAACAGGTAAACGGCAAATACTATGACTCTTGTTGTTGGTTTCAAAACCAAAGAGCCTCCAACATGCTTCTTGGGCGGCTACATAGCGCCCCTCCAAGAATTCTTTAATCTCATCCATGACCTCATCTGTTTTTATAACGCCACGATCTGGACCTTTGAAAATATATTTATGGAGGTATTTAACAGTTTTTACTGAACTACAAACCTCCACATTAATATGACAATTAAAACGTCCTACTAAATATGGGTTGTATGGCACAACTCATCGATTGTCCAAATGGACAATTTGACCACGGGTGCGTTTCTCTACATACCGACCGTGATTTCGGCAACGATACAATATATGACCGTCGCCATCCATCTCAGTGGTATCTTGAGTTTGCATTGGATAATGTTTAGAGCATTTTCCATCCTCCATGCATGGACAATTGACATTATCCAAACCGCAAGGACCGTGCATCATGTGTTTAGCAACCGCGGCATAAAGTTGTGGTTGCCTATCCAAATCTGGAATTTCAGCACATACAACTTTATCTACAAGGTCACAATTGTTAACCTTATTTTTTAACCACAAAAGAATATGAGCGTGGGGGAGACCACATTTTTGAAACTCAATAGTATAACAAAAAGCAATTGTCTCCCCCAACACATTTTTTTTGTGATTTCGTCCATCATTGCTCTTAATTTAAGTTAAAAAACACGTACAACAATATCTGGATGATCAGAAGGACTTTGACTTGGCTCAAGCTCATCAATGATCTCAGACCAAGTCGGATTACACGTCATTGTTATAAACAAATCCGGTTTGCCTAAAACTCTAACCAAAACCATACTGTCATGGAAGAGTTTTTGCATGTATCTAGGGGATCCAATGAATGTTGCAGGTAAAACAATGCGACGTCCTATGTGTGCTCTATTGTCTTCCTGCAAAGCATCTACAATCCCTTGATAGCATTCTGCTCGAAGTTCTGCTTGATGTTGCCTAATGAAAAGCAAATTTTCGTGTTCTACACGTAAATATTGATCTACTACGTATTGTTGAAATAACCTACCAGCCCTATGTAGTACATTAGACTCGGGCCGCTTTTGAAGCATATATTGGACAAATGACTTTAAAGTCACTCCAGTATTTGCTTTAAAGGTAGGTGACCATTCACATCGACCATCTGGAAATAACAACGGATAGGATAAAACATCATAAGCTGGATGAATTTCCTTTATCCGTTGTAAATTTCCACCACGTTGGTGAAGAATAATATCTCGACCAGATGCCATGTGTTGTTCATCCAAAACAACAGTAGCAATCTCCGGAACGATAGGTCGATTGTATCGACGATGATGTTCACCATTAGGAGTCTCACCGGAAATACGAAGTCCCACATTTTGTCCCCCCATAAGAACATGACGTGAAGACTTAAAACCACGAACTAATGCATTTATCGAATCTAAAACTTCTTGGATGTTGTTAACAGTGTCACGATGAAGATCATCAAAGATCTCCATGCGACGATCCGTTTGCAAATCATCATCCAAAAAATAAATTTGTGCAAATCTTGCGCCATGATCTATTTCGGGCTCTAAATTTCCAATATGATGGCATAAGTCTCCGTTTACACGAAAAGTATATACCCCTTGACCCTCGACTTGGCTAGACTGAAATTTACTACGCATACTTGTAAATGCAAAAGCTTGATTATATTTTCTAATGGATTTTAGAAATCCTCAAGAGTTAGGTGTATTCCCCATGAAAAGTTCATGGAGCATTGGATGGACAATAGAATGGCTGACATGTTCACTGACAACTTTGCCATTGTAACAACAAATTGTCGCCTTTTCCTTCCTAAAACGAAATGCTAAACATTTTGGACATTGGATGCACATGGATCCAATGCCATCAATAATGACATCTATATAGTCATCAATTGTAGACAAAGCCTAAGCCATAGTCTAAAAGAGATGACAATAATAAATTTAAGCTAGGAAAAACCCTAAACCCTAAATTCTACAACAATGAAACTTTGTAGTGCAAAATTACAAAAAAAGAGTTTAGGATAGGATAATAAAAACCCTAAACCCTAAACTCTACAACAATAAAACTATATAGTGCAAAATAAATAAAAAAATAGGTTGGAAATTGCACCTATATAACTTGCACTCTAAAAATTTGCACCTCTTGAATATGCTCCACTTCGTTCCAATGCTTTGTCTCCTAAAATCCACTGCACATCAAAATATTCATCAAAATATATTCAACAATAAAATTTTGGATTTTGGAGACTATTGCAAAAGTTAGGTCAAATTGCTCACATTAAATTATACTATCTAAATTAGATAAAATTGTTCAAGTTTGCCTCGATTTGTTCAAATGAAGCTCAAACAAATACTCAAGTTGTTTAAATTAGGCTTCAATTAGGTCAAACTATTAAAATTAGGTTAGATTGCATAGACGAAATTTCACCTAAATTGCTCAAATGAAGCTCAAAAGTACAGTGACCTCTTTAATATCACATATTCGAACTATGTGATATTACAGAAATCCGACGACCTCTGTAATATCACATATTCAGACTATGTGATATTACAGAAATAGAATAGGGTTTCGAAATGCCCGTTGAGGTGAAGTGATATTAGAGAGGATTGACAGAGTGATATTAAAGAGGTGTGATTTTGATTGCTTTTTTTGGCTTCAAATTCCCATCTAAATAGATCAAACTAATAGATTGAGACTCAAATTACATTAAAATGATTCAAATGAAGCTCAAATTGCTCAAACAAAGCTCAATATTCAAACAATCAATCTATACCTAAAGTCAAATTTGCTCAAAGTAAATGTAAAGAAATTTGGGTACCTTGGAGATATTGTTGAACTCAATTGAATACTTGAACACCACCACTTGATAAAGTTCTTGCCTCACAAACAATGGTGACTAAAATTGAAGACTTGAAATGACAAATTTGCAAATTTCAAACACTTTGTGAATACATGAATTGTTGTGGAATCTCAAATTGCTTCAACCCAACAAATTTTTCAAATCATATGGTATTAGCAATAGCACATTGAAAGCATGAAAGTTCAAATTGCACAAAATCACGAAATTGTGGAAGAGCAATGAAGTTTGAAGCCAAAAAAAGCAATCAAAATCACACCTCTTTAATAACACTCTGTCAATCCTCTTTAATATCACCTCACCTCAACGACTACTTTCTACTCTATTTCTGTAATATCACATAATTTGAATATGTGATATTACAGAGGTCGTGGGATTTCTGTAATATCACATAATCTGAATATGTGATATTAAAGAGGTCACTGTGATTTTAGTAGTATGAATTGGAATAGTATCATAGTATGTCTATAGTATGGTAGTTGGGTGTTAGACATTTGAGGATAGGATTAGTGAGTGTTACAATGCACTCAAATTGCTCTATGTCCAATATGTTTATTTCAAGAGGCTCAATTTCAAGAATCAAATAATTTCAAGAATGTTCAATTCATGACAATATACTTGTGTATCTTTATTTGCACTCACATACATGCATGTATTTGCAAAAGTGTATATCCACATATGTATTCATATGTACTAGTATGCCTTGTGTTGTTGATATAGTCAAAATAAAAGAAAAAGTTTGTTTGTTTGTTTTATTCATAAAAACTTCAAAATTCAATAACTTTCACACCGTAGGTCAAAATGCTACGAAACAAAGCACATGCACCCCTCCTTCTTGAGGATTTTTCGACGATTCCAAGAAAGCAACTGGGGGACGCACGGTCCATGAGATCTCAACGTAACAAACAAAATAAAACAAAACAAACTTTTCTGGAACATCCCTAGAACAGGCAATGATCTAATTAAGTCTAAGCTTTTTGAAAATCACTTCTAGGTCATAAAAGCTCTAGGATAAATTGGTATCCTAATGTTTCAAATTGAGCTTCAAGATTGAGAAACTATCTCAATACATGCTATGTATTTTTGCATCCTACATCCAAACTTTGATATTATATATAAGTACAATACTACAATATGCATTTATCAAAAAGTCCATTTCTTCAATAGAATAACCAATATATGTCCAAGAATGGAGAAATAAGCTCCAAAGTTTGCACTTGAACATCTCAACTATATCTCTCTAAGTGTAAGACATAAAACCTTTACAAGTTATATTCAAGTAAAATAAAAATGTAATATGAGAGTTTAGTGTAGAAGTCATTTTGTAGTTTGTTAAAAATCCTCCTAGAGGTTGTGGACCTTACATGTGCCCATCCCACAACAAAACAACATGTTGGAATGTTAGTGAGGAAACAACAAGTGTCTACAATCCACAACGCATGTTATAGCTATCGCAAGGAATTAAAGAAACAAACCAACAAAACTAGTTCAACAATCATCATAAGCTCATTTGCCAACCTGGCCAAAAGGATGTGAAGAAGAAGCCATTTTCTTGATCCTTGTACTTCCCCAGTTGCTAAAAGTGCTAAACTAGCACTACAGCTCAGAATTGGCACCCAACTCTTTCAAAATCAAAGCTCTAGGAACTAGCTAGAGTTAGAACCACTCTCTAGGCTAATTTTACAATAGTATTGTGACTCCAGATGGCCACAATTCATCAGCATGAAGCAAGTATCACTCATCCAATAATGCGTAACTCTCTTGGATTCCAAGCTCATGTACCTTACTGGGTCTATGAGATCTTCCTTCTGAACATAAAAATGATGTATGAAAAAATCCAACTTGACAAAGCTCATTCATCAAGTAGTTGGTCTGGATTTGAACTTGTGCAGTTAAGTAGTTACACCTCCAAGAGTGCATTTTAGGACTTTGAAATAATTTCTTAGTGGAACTATTACTGAGCAAAATTAAGTAGTACTGAGGCCCATTAATGGAGAAGATTAATGTAGGTAAATGGTGGCTATTTTGTGTATTAAAGCAAGACATGCCACCATATCCTAAAGATTTTGCTAATTCCCTCTCTTTCCACAAAGGGAAGGAGGGAGGGATTATTTTAATACTTTTATTTTTTTCAACAGTTCTTCTTTTTTGTAAAATGTCCGTGATTCATCTACTTTTAACTTTCTTCTACTCATGATAGAATAGAAGCTAAAGTAGTGTAGAATACCGATTAGTTTTTTTTTTGTTATAAAATTTTGGGTGTTTTTATGGTGTTTTTTATTGTTTTTGTTTGATTGTTTCTGAATTATTTGTCTATTTGGTGTGTTATTGAATGATGGGTGAATGAATTATGTGTGAATGTATGTGCTGATTTGGATGAATGATTTCCTAATTGGAATAGTCCGGCTGTCCATCCAGTTTCCAAGTTTTAATTGGTAATCCAATTAGGTGATAGTTTAGTCCAAGTCGGATTGTATGCGAATGTCCAGTCAAGTTGGTTGATTATGTGTTAATTTCCAATTTGGGAATTTGTTTTGTGTTGTTGAGGCAGTTATCTGTGCAATTCCAACTTGGTGGTTAAATTGGTAGTTGTATGTCAGTTCCAATTTGGTAACCGCCCGGTTTTGTGAGTCCTATTTGGGTTGTGTTTTTGGTCATTGTCGGGACCGTCTGAGAGAGAGTCCAGCCGCGTCCCAGCCAGGTTGTGCTGTGTATTTTCGTTTATTTGTGTGTGATTTATCAAGTGGGAAATGCTTGGTGGTTTATGAGTGTGTTCAAGCAGGTGCTTGAGTTTATGTGTGGATGTGAATCTGTGAGTCTTTGAAGTTTTAATGTGATGGAGAAATGGTGAATGCCTAATTGTGGGATTTTTAGATTCCAAGTGGGTGTGAAGTTATGAGAAAAGGAGGACTGGCATAATCTAGTTTATGAACTTGGTCCTAATTGGGAGACAGATGGTGAGATTATAATTGGATGTTGAGATCAAAATTTGAAATTGAGTGAATCAGAGTTAGCTAGAAGAAGTAGCTAGTAAGTACTGAAGTAGAAAATGTAAAAAAAAGTAAAAATAAAAAATAAAAAAATATATATATCTAAAAAAATATAAAAAATAGTTGAGTGAAGAAGTTATGTTTAGTCCAAATGGAGGACTGGAAGGAGAATTAAAGTTGAGAGATTAATGTAATTTGGAGCCTATGATTCCATATTAGAGACTGCAGTGAAAAATTGAAGATGTGAGGTTTATTTAGTGATGTTGAGAGTTCTGGTGGAATACTTGGAGAAAAACATTAAAAGTTGTAAATGGTGATTTATTCGCCAATTTAGTATTATGAGAATTTTGTTTAAGCTGAATTGGTTTCTGTGTGTATGGTCTGTCTGTATATTTGAATATAAATTCCAATTTGGTAATCAGGTCTGAGTTGTGATGTGATCCAATTTGGAAGGTGTAACTGTTTGGAAGTTGTGATAAATTATTCCAAGTCGGTCACTGTTTGTGTTTGACTAGGAGTTTTAAAGTCCAAATGGGTAATCGTGAATGCTTAATAGCTTGTATGAGATTTATTGGGAATTATTTTTATTGGAGTTATTTGATGTTTGGAAAATGATCCAAGTCGGGAGGTACTGTCATAATTGGTTATATTAATTGAGTCCGAATTGGAAGTGTGCTTGCTGTGTGTGTTTATTTCCAATTAGGTGTTGGTTTTTGAGAGTTATTATTTTCCAAGTTGGAAGTATAATCTGAGGAGTGGAAAAAGGTTGAGTAGAATATTTTGCTAGTTGTATGCATTAAGTATTTTTATCCTAATTGGTATGAGTATGAGTGATCCAGTTAATTAAAATCAATTTGGAAAGTCCAGTGAGTGGAGTGCGGAGTGAAATTAATTCCAATTAGGATCTGCAAGGAGTGGTATAGTGTTATAAATTATCAATTTCAAAGTTGGTGGAAAAAGATTCTCTGGTGGTTGAGAAGATCAACAAGACCCATTTGGTACCTGGAAGCTGAAAAGGCCAATTTGGAAGGCAAGGCTTTGGCAGAGCTGTGATGTTGGCATGTCCAATTTGGGAAAAGACTCAAAGATTCTAGACTAAAGATGCAAAGATAATTGGGAATTAATTCTTAACCCTTGTGGCCATTAAGAGGGGAGTGGAAAGAATCTAGCAATTAGATTTTAATGGTGAGGTTTTTAATTATTCCTAGTTGGAAGTTTTCTCCTTCTTTTGTGGTTGTGATTTGACCGTTGGCTATTGTTGAAAGTTAGAAACATCCCTATTTAAAAATTGCCTCCCTAGGAACGAACTATACTATTAGCTTATAAATTTCCGAATAGGATAAAAGCTTATCTACAAGTAGACAACTAATGTCAAAAGCTTGACGCCTAAATCTAGAAAAAATTTTAAAAATTTTAAAAAATAAACAATCTAACTAAAGGTATGGATTTTATATTTATTTTATTTTAAGAGAATTTTTTTGTATTGATGGGCAAGGGGTTTCGAGAACTTAAGTGGTAGCCATGATTTTTGAGTGCATTCATTTGGCCTTACCATGCTTTATGTATATCAAGATATAAGGTAAAACAACCCATTATAGACCAAATGGGGGGTTTGCCCTCTTGTCATTTCTGAAATTTTCTATTTTTGTTCCCAGAGAAAGTCAAGTGATAGAAATGGCAAGAGCATTTGAAACTATATTTTTTTGACATAGTATGAATTTGTTATGAATTTTTGAAGTGTTCAACCCATCACAACCTCAAAGAGTCTACAAACTACCCCAAAACCAACCAAAATTGATCCATAACACTCATCTTATTCACCTATTGCAGTCATAACATTTTCTAACATAGAAGATCTGAAAATGCACTTCCTACAATGAACTAACACTAAAAAACTGAAAGTTCCTAATATGGTCACTAATTACTCCATTCCAATTAGCTAAGACCAAGGTTGTCACATTGGGAGAGTTAGGGTCACCGGACGGACGGATGAACCAGACCAGACAACTGGGTAGTCTGTCCAATCGGTCCAACTTCAATTTTCTACGTCCTCAAAATTTTCCAAGAGTAACTTTTATTTACCTAAGGTAACTGACGTGTCATTCTATGTTGGAACTAGGCGTAGTCGCTAGGGAGTGGATGGAAGTTCATGTGGGAACAAACTCGTGTGGGCGTAGATGCTAACAGGTGTGGACATCATGTTCCTGGGCGCGGATGCATCGGTCAGGTGTGGACGCTTGGGCATGGATGCTTTGGTCACGCATGGACATCTGAGCGCAGATGCATTGGTCGGGTGTAGACGTCTGGATGCGGATGCTTCGGTCGAGCGTGGACGTATGGGCGCAAACACATCAGTCGGGTACAGAAGCTGGCGCAGCGAGAAACTCCAAGGACTTTCAAATGGTCTTTGGGCCATGGGATCCTAAACCTCTCCAAGGAAAGAGGAGAGAACTTCAATGTTGCCAACCTCTTGTTGTATTGTAGACAAGATCTACAAGTACATGACGGTCAAATGGCCTCATTAAATACCTCATTGTACAAAGTACAACTTGCACAAGATTGAGGCATCATGGGCAAAATGGATTCCCTCTCTTGTGGCCTAACTTCCCATGTGTTACTTCCTCACAAGCCCTTGGCATCTTGAATTTTTAATGGAAAAATGATAGAATGGTAGGAAAATTTCAATGTATTAATTTGAAAAATAATTCTTTATTCAATTGTTCAAGGTGTGAAGAAGGAATTTGGGGGAATGATCCAATGAAGGTAGCACTTTCCTATTTTTTTAAGCTAGAAATTGGATGTGTACTTGTATTAGTTGTATAGGTCTATTTCTCATAGGGGAATTTTAGTTTAATTAATGAAGGGGTGATGAAGGGATTTAGAAGAGGGCACTTCCTTCCCAATTTGTTTTTAAGGAATTTGGGTGTAGAGTTTATGTTATCTTAGGGACTTATTATTTAGTTGTTGAATGTGTGAAGAAGGGATAAAGTGGGGGCATGGCCAATTCCTCCCCATTTTTTCCAATTTGCATGTAGATTTATATTCTTTTAGGGAATTTTTTATTTAGTCATTGAATGTGTAAAGATGGAATTCATACCTAAAGGACCAAGCGGGCATAATGTTTCTTCTTCAAATTTTTTATGGCAAATTCTTGATATGGGGAAAAAAATCTTAATATTTTAGAAACTAGGATCTTAGGCTCTTAGAGTAATAAGTTTACATACTTATTGCTTTTTTTTATTTTCAAAATTTGAATGTGAGAAGTAAGAACAAAATAAATTTTGGAAATGTAGTCCAACAGAAAAAGGGAGCAAATATAATGTTTTTCTAATGAAAGGAGTAGTAGAGATGCCAAAAAAACTTTTTTGAACATTTAGAGTCTCTATTGTATACAAATAAATAGGAATTGGAGAAATTTGTGAATTCTTTTTTGAAAAATTTTAAAAATAAAATCTTCAACCTACTGTGATAAAGAATACAAAATAATTAGAATGAATCCAAATACCTTGAAGTCGATGCTAGAAATATGATAATAATATCAATAAATTCAATAGTTAAATTTTATAAAGTTGACTCATGTGAATTTTTTAATTTTTTTTTTGGATCCAATTTGGTGAATTTCCACCTTTTACTTCTTGTACTTCAAATTTGAAAATGTGTATAAGACTACAAAAGTACAAATTTGAGAGATTTTTGTATCTTTCAAATTTTGAAAAAAAGAAATTTCTAAATTCACTTTAGATTCCAAGACAAATTTTTTGGGGTGTAGAAAAGAATTACTTGTCTTTTCTAAATTTTTCTTCCAAAATTTATTTCTTTAGCCTATGAAATTAATCATCTGAAGTTGTTATAAATTTATAATGTAAAAATGAAAGTGTCAACAATTTCCACCATTAATTCTTTATATAGAAGACAAAGTGGTCTTTGTTTTTATATGGTTGAAATAAAATATTTCAAGCACATTTTGGACTTGGGGTTGCCAAAAAGATCAAAGGGGTATAATTGGAAATCTTCATTGTCACAAAGTTGTTGGGCAATGGGCATTGAGGGGTTAAAAGGGGTGAGGGGGGCATGTTCCTCCCTATTTTTTTCATTTGGATGTTCAATTTGTATTTCCTTAGGGAATTTTTCATGTAGCTGTTGAATGTGTGAAGAAGGGATTAATAGAAATGCTTTGATAGCCTTATTTCATTTCATTTTTTTTATTGATTGCTAATATTAATTCTAAAAATCTTCAAGGGAATTGTGAAATCCTTCTTGAATATTTCATGCACAAACAAAAATTGTTTATTAATAATTTGAAAATCATATGCAATCTCTAGTTTAATGTAATAAAAAATGTAGGATTCATATTTTGATAACATGGAATTGCCTACATTGTGCTTGTACACGATGTTTTATGAGTTAGCAATGGACCCAATCTAGTTTAGGTGAATTAATACAAAGTAGATATTAGGAAAGAAGAAAGAAATGTAAGAAGTTCATTGTTTCTTTAAGTACATATGAAATGAGTGAATCCAAAAATCACATGTCTACATATTTAAATAGAGACTTAAAAAAGTGAATATATATTTCATATGTGTCATACAATACAAAATTGAAAAAGGGCATGATATGGTCACTGTGTGAATATTCTATTGGATGCTCTATAATTATAGGTAGTTCTTAATAGTGAAGCCAAAATTTTAGGTGCCTTTATAATGCTAAATTCTATTAGATTGTACTTGCTCCTAACCATGACACATTGAAGTACATCTAGTCAACATTCATAGGGTGGTGTGCTATGCCGCTTGGGCCAACCATGTTATCATGAGTCCCTGCTTCTACAACTAGGTCTTCGTCTAATCCTAAACGAAGTCTTCGAGCACTAGACTGGTTTCTTCTTGATAGCCCATCTTCCTCCAATATGGCTTGTAGAATTTGTGATTGTTGCAGTTTTTAAAGAGTCTAACGTGTTGATGGAGTGTGTTGCTCAAGCAAAAAGTCCATCCCGTCGTTCTTGAAAATTTCTCTCCACTCTAATTCTGATATTTGCAACAACATTCAAGGGTCAAGCATCTCTAATTCGTCATTTCAATGATACGAGCTTTGTTATCATTGGTGATTTGGACTCCATCAACCCCCAAAACAATTGTTTAAGATGGGGTCCGAATTTGAATTTTTGATGGGCTTCATCCCAATGCCCATTGAAGCATTGGAAGAAAAAAAAATTCCTTGACTAAACTTGTCCTTCACTGGGATCAATTCATGGCACACCCTTTCCAATTCATCAGGATTGTTCTCCCAACCCCATTCAATAGAGAGCATCAACTTCTGCAAAGAGTAGATGTTGTGTTGCCAGCTCCACACCAAGTCTGTTCCCCATTTATAATTGGTCTCAGAAGTTGGACAAACTTCTTGGATATATTAAAAAGTTGTTTGTCACCCTTAAAAATGCATGGACGTAGCAATTTAGCGCTTCAAAGTAATTCAAATCAAAGTATCATTTTGTCCTTGCAATCTTCCATCCGCACCCTATCTTCCGTCCACGCCCCTACTGATCTACGTCCACGCCTTGTCTTCCATCCATGCCCCAACCGACTTCCGTCCAGGCCCAACATCTACGGTGGCAACCAAGTGGTGGCAAGGTAAATCCAAGTTAGGTTTTTTTACCTTACTAGGAAGTCAACTACGTGTTGACCACATCAGATGGCAGGAGCCTCTACCAGACAGGCAAATCGGACAGAGTGGTAGGCAGTCCGTTTGTCCAATGTGATAACCCTGGCTAAGACATTGAATGTGGCTCAAATCTCAATAACTAATAGAAAACCATAATGGGGTCATTCTTAAGAGTCCGCAGTGGGTAAAAGGTCCATAATGGACTATTTTACATTACTATACCTTTGGGTCAAGGTTGGTGGAAAATAATTATTTTTAAGAAAGCCGGAAATAAAAGAAAAGAAAAGAGAGAAATTGCCAAATACAAAAAGAATTAATTGACCAAGTTGTCGTAAACGAAGAAAATGTCTTACATTAGACATAAAAGAAATATGAAGTCCAATCACCATCTATCACCTAGAATGTTTATGATGGTGATGGGTGGATATTTCCACATAGTCAAGAGACCCAAGAGTAGAGAGGTTCACTTTTTTAATGAAATGCATTGTTCATCATGGATCCTCAAAAGATACGGGACAATTTAAAAAAGAGAGCTTAACTATAGGTGGTAGAGCTCCTACTAATCCTAATTGACATAACCTACATGGGTTGTTTCACCTCCTACCACCCTACTTGTATAAAGAAGTTGTCTTTCCATCTTCATCCAAGAGCAATAGAAGGAATTTTAGGAATGGAATACTGAAAGTATTAAAATCTTTTGAATATAATGTTGAATTTCTGAAAATTAAATTCTAATTTGCCAAACCTACTTTGGGAATTTTAATTAATTATTTGGCAACAATGTGTTGACCCTGCCCCAAACATACAGTACACCAAGGACTAAAAGTGTCTTTTGGATGGTCAAGTAGTCTTGAATTTTCTCACATATAAGAATGAATAATTTTCATTCAATTTTTTGTTTGCAACTTTATTAATGCTATATCCACATTGAGTGAAGTTCAAGTCATACTAGTTGTTTTTTAATTTCATATTGGATAGTTTACTAAAATAATAGTATACCAATACATTATTTTGAAGTATTTTGAACTTTAATGCTTATAACTTGATTTTGATATTGAATTTGATTTCTTGTGCTTATATAAACAATATTAACAATACAAAGCTTTTGAAGTTTCTACTTGGCGTGAAATTTTCTAGAATCCTAAAAATGAGTGTATATTGAAGTTTGAAGTTGAGGACTTACCACCATATTTCTAAATATGGAGTGATGTGAAAAAATATTTTTATTATATGGTTCTATTTTATTAAGTAATTTCTTGTAAGATTTTCAGATTTTTTACCATGTTTTGTATTTGATATCAATACTTTTGAAGATTTCTTCACTTTAATATTAGCTTGTTGTCTTGACTTATTTAAGGGTACCATTTATGATATGCATAGTGAATTAGTGGCACACCATTAGACATATTTTGTGGTAATGTGTGAGCACCAAATTACCCACCCTTGGTAACTCACGAACACAACTAGGTTCTGGGTTTCGACTAAGTGACTCCTACTTTTGGGTGTCTAAGCATGGTCCATTGTGCCTTCTAAGCAATGGATCTCTTTACTAAGTGCCTAAGTGACCCGCAATTGCAAGATTTGCTTAAACTACTTCCAACGTTTTGGGCTAACTGAATGGAAGGCCTACTGGATGATTTGGGTGGGACCCAACCCATGGCAGAACTATACTAAGAACCCTTTGATTCATCTCGTGCTATTTCTAAAAATATAAGACTCGACCTTATCCGACCCTCCTAGCCAAAGTTATGGTTGGATGAAGTTTGACCGCTACTCGGTTCCTCAAACTTCATCCATCGATTACTCCTAGCTCCCCAATTCAAAAAGATCCGAATTTTTTGGGGATGGTTCACAAGGATTTTCCCTAATCATATTTGGAATTGGACCCTGATCAGGGATTTCTTCTAAATTTTCATCCAAGCCTTACTCAAACTTCATCCGCTAATTTCTCCTAACCTACAACTCGGAATTGACTTTTTTCTTTGGCCCTAGACCCTAGGTGGGAGACTCTTTCTAATGTAATTAATTACCTGTCTAAACCGGAGTTTATCTATTCTTCATCCAATTTGATCCTAAACTTTGTTCGGCCATAACTTTCTCAATTTTCACTTGATTTGGGTGTGCTTTAGGGTTTTGGAAAGCCACGACCTTCTTGTCTAAGCTTATGCCCCTGGAAATGACCTGACCCACGGTCCTAAGGGTCTATCTTAGGGGTAGGCCTCGGCCCAAGCTACTAGACTCTAGTTAAAGCCCTAGGGATAGTTTGGAGGGGTTTTTGCTCATACCTCGGAACTTGAGTCATTGATCGTGCCACCTAGAAGTTCCACCTCCTCTGCCATGAACTCCCGCATCGTGAGACAACGAACCACCATTCTAATCATAAAATAAATAGGTACAAGGATTTAATTGTCAAGCTTCCTCTCCTATTTCTTTCCACCTCCCCTCTTTTCTATCCCCCCACACTCTGAGGCGGCCCACCTACCAAGCTAAATTTAAATACGTGTCATACCTCTTTCCAAGTTGAGCTACTTCTTACATCCTACTTCTCACATCCCACTTCTTATGTCCTACTTCTCACGTCATACCTTCTACGTCCTATACTTACGTCTCACACTTAACCCTTAAAGGACCAAACGGTGTTTTTTGGCAATATAGCAATTTCAGGCAACTCACTACAAATGGAATTTTTATTCTTTTTCTTTGAAATTTTCACACAATATGTGCCCAAGGAGTAGCTTTAAGACTCAATAATTTTCATAATTTTTGAATACATGGTTAAAAAGTTATTGTATGATATGTAGTTTTCATTGCTCGGCGGGCAGCCCGGGCAGAAAAAAAACTTTTTCGAAAATCACTTTTTTGAAACAATAAAAATTTGAAATTTATTTTTCCGATTTATATATACATGGAAATCTTTGAATCATTCCATTTTGATTTATGAGATGAAAAATATGAAGAGTTTTAGTTGTGGGTAGTTTATCGGTAGTAATGGAATCTCTATTCTAAAATAAACTTTGAAGACCTTAATTTAACTCAATTTTTAATATTTTTGGAAAAAAATAAAAAAAGTGAGGTGTAGATTGTTTATTACAACAATTTAACCATTGGGATTGGCATTTTTCAATTCCATAAATAAATTATTAACAATTTAGTATTTTGAATCATTATCTATTTCTTTCAACTTACTATTTTTTTACTATATGTTGTACAATTCCAAATGATCTAAAATTTTTCAACCATGTAGACAATATGACTTGAAGAATGAATTCAAAGAATTACAACCATTTTGGACATTTTTTCATAATGATCTGACCTTGTGAAGTGAACTTGCCCAGATTTTTGTAGGGCCCCCAAATGGCTTTTTGTCACTTCAAATGCTAATATTTTGCAATCCAAATGATGAAAATTCTGAAATTTTTTCCACATCTTCTCAAACTAGCTTACTACAAGATCCTATGGTTACATTTGTCCAAAAATGTATTTTTTTCTAAAATTTGGTACTTGTACTAGAGATGATAGTTTTGGAGCGTTTTTGGTGAAAACATAATCAAATACCTTTATGGGTTAATGAAATTGGTTCTTTAGGGGTTAAGGTAATTGAATGTAATTGATTAGATCTATGTCATTATGGTAACTTCTAATTGCCTAAGCATTTTTCAAAAACTGAAGATATGAATTTTTTTCTTCTTCTTGGATAATCCATAAACATAAGAGAATCCATTACAATGCAACAACATCAAAAGCATTAACCCTTGAAAGGCCCTTGGGGTTTCCCTATACAACTTGTATTTAGCTTTATAGCTCTTCAATTGTGGTTGTATAGACAAGTTATGATACATTTTTATTTATGTACTATCATGATCAATAATTTACTTTGGATTGAAATATATTTGGTCAATGTTTTCCTAATCAAATACCACCAAATATGTAGTATACTATACGGCCACAAAGGGCTTTCAAACCCTTCTAGGGTTAATTATGTTGTAAATTTTCATTAAGAGGATGTTTGGATGTTTTTCATTTTTTTTTCACACAACATGTAGTCAAAGAATAGCTTGAAGGTGCTTTAAAGAGCAACAATTTTCATAACAATTGAGTACAAGCTTTAAAAGGTATTTATGATATGCAACTTTTTTTAATACTAGGCAAGTTGGCAAGCTTAAAAAATCATTTTTTCAAGAATAAAAATTTGAAATTGATTTTCTATATTCGTATATACTTGACAAGCTTTCAATCACTATATTTTAATCAACAAGATGAGTGTTACAAGGACTTTTAGAATCTAAAGGCAATTGTGGAATCTGTACACCAAAGCGTACTTTTAAAAACTTATTTTGAATTGAAATTCTCATATTTTGTGAAAAACTTAAGACATAGGATGTAGATTGTTTATTACAACATTTATTTATCACTATTTTTTGGGCCTAAAAACCCCATAATCCATTAGAAATTCAATATAAATTTTCATGTGATTGCCTAGAAAAATCAAAATTAATTAAATATAGGCAAAGAATAACCAATTGCAAAAAACTAATAACAACCAACTAAAACATAGTTTAGCACCAATGGAGGTGTCAACAACCCTTTTGTCCCTTTCATGGGCTTGGAGTTGCAATAGTGGCAACAATGTTTGGAGAAGATTGAAGATTTGGAGAAAAAACCAATGAGATAATAAGCCACTACTAGAAGGTATACATATTGCATTTGAAAAAATGTAAAAATTGAACAAGAATTCAAATGAAAACAATTTTGGAAAAGGATTGACATGAATTCACTATGGATCAAAATACTAGTTCACAAATCCAAAACACACCATGACTACTTGAATGCCACTATTGCTTCAATCTTTGGGTCTAACTTGAAGCCTATAGGAATTATAAAGGTGACAATGTATTTTTTTCTACCAAAATTCAATAAAGATTTATTGCCAATTTTTTCCAAAATTAAATATTGCAATTGTTGAAATGTCATGCATAATAGCCTCAATTAAATTCTTGGAGACTAGGCTAATAATGAAAAATGAAATATTAAAAGTTGTAGAACAAACAATGAGTACTAAAGTAGTTTGTTATAAAAGTGACCACACTTTAAAAACAATCATGGCACATAGGTACATTTTCCTTTATTTGATGCATCAATAGTGCATATTTTTAGGAGGTGGTTGCTTCTAGTGATCACTACATTTCAACTTTAAAAAATTGTAACTAATTCCACAAAGGTCCAAAATATATTAACCCCTTAAGTTCCTTGAATTTGTTTTCATTGAAAACACTCCAAAATTGCCATTTCAAGTACATGTATCAACTTTTGGAAAAAAACACATTTTGGGGAACATGTAACTTTAGAATCTTATAATATGCTAACTTGAGAACATGTGCAAAAAATTTCAAAAATTTCCACCATGTAGATTGCAAGATACAAGTTTTCAAATTTACAAAAATCCTATTTTTGTCCCTGGAAAAAACCGGGCAGCTGCACTTCACAAGTTCGCATTTGTATGAAAAAATGTCCAAAATAGTGGTGCTTCTTTGGATTCATTCTTCAAAGGAAGTTGGCTACATGCTCAAAAAATTTCAGATCATTTGGAATTGTACAACATATAGGAAAAATATAGTAAGTGGAAAGAAGTAGAAATTGATTCAAAATATGAAATTGTTAACAATTTATTTACAAAATTTCAAAATGCCAATCCCAACGGCTATAATGTTATAATAAACAATCTACATTTAATTATTTAATTCTTTTGAAAAATATAGAAATTTGAGTAAAATAAAGGACTTCTAAGTTTATTTTAGAGTAGAGAATCCAAAACTATCCACAAACTAAAATTCTTCATAACTTTTGACTCATTGATCAAAATGGAATGATTCAAAGCTTTCTATGCATTTTATAATTAGAGTGAACCAATTTCAAATTATTGTTTGTGAAAAAAATGATTTTTTCTAATCTGCCTGAACTGCCCATTTATGAAAAAAAGTAACATATTAGGCTATAACTTTTGACTCGCAATTCCAAATGTCCTAAATTTTAGTGCACATGAAAGGTATTCCTCATCCCCATCTTCTATTAATGTTTGGTTTGAAAACATGGAAATCTCTACTCACATGTACTTGCCCAAAATTTTTATATTGCCAAAAAACATAGCTTGGTCCTTTAGGGTTAAATGACTTGGGTTAGATGCAAATTCCATTTTTCTTCCTTAACCCCTAAATGCTTGAGGCACCCAAACAAGGTGTTTGAAAAACTTTGAAGTTACATTAAATCTAAATAATTTGCTATTTTTAGTAGTTTATATTATTGAAAAATTCTTTTGGAAGTCTAGTTTTAGCATCAAAAATCCACTTTTGAAAGTGATTGATTATGACTTTTCTATTCAAGATTTTTTGCAAGGGTGTCCATTGCAATCTTGACTTTCTGTGGTGTCGGGGGCTCTTGGATATGAGCCTCAAATACACTAGATCTTGGAGAAAAAATCACATTTGAAATTAATTTAAAAAAATTGTAAAGTAGATTTGGAGATGCCATTAATTGATTGGTGTTATGCATGTTAAGCCCTTCAACCTCATATTTTTTTGGTGACCAACTTTTTAAATTTGACATATGAAAAGAGGACTAAACAACTTCAAATTACTTTTGCAATTTTAACACCTTCATGATCAATCATTATGATCTTTCAATCCATCAATGATATTGTTGTGTTATCTTTTCCTATGTGATCTTTAACATGTCTAGTTGGAATTTGTACGGCTACAAATATAAAGAAATTGATACAACCTATAAAAATGATGTATTTTTGTTCAATTTAGAGCAAATTCTTAAAGGTTCAAAAAGACCCTAGGCATTTAGGGGTTAAATTTATTTTACTGAAAATTGCTTCGAGGAGTTTAGCTTCCCCAAAAGGGCAATCACCCCTAGAATTGTCACTCCATTGATATTCACGATTCATCTTAATGAAAGGAGTTGGCACACAATTGAAGCCCTAAATATACCATACCAATCCTAGCCACCATTTAAGCTTATTAACCCTTTAATGCCCGGTTGACCAGTTTTGGGTTGATTTGGGGACTTTCTATTTGCTACTCTTGGCAAAACATTTGATTTCAAAAAACCCAAGGATCAATGCAATTGGAGTATCTTCATACGCTCCAAACAAAACCAATTTCAAGAGAGTGCATGCAAAAATGCAGCAACTACACTTATTCAAACTTAAATGTCTCGAGCCTTCACAAGTGAAATATCATAAAGAATTACATATTTAGTGTAAGGGATGACTACTTACATGTATGAAAGAACTAGTTGGAAGGTTTTTGATTGATTTTTGGAGCATTTACTAAAATTTATGTCCAGTTCTGGCAAATCGTATGTAGCACCAGTGTTATAGGCTATTTACAGCATATCAATCTTTGAAGATTATTTACAAGCATGTGCACTATTTGTTCACTTTCATTTTTTGTTTGATTCAAGTATCTGTCCTATAGAATCAATTGATAGAAACCAATCAAAGATTTCATCCTTAGAGCGGCCAGAAAAATTTCACTTTGTCAAAATTGTATTCAAAAATTGGGCTCGCCCCCCACAACAACCACGGCCACTAAAGGGTTAAGCGCGCCGCTGTTTAGAAGCAGCGTCATCGCCAAGCTCTTCGATGTGAAAGAAGAGTGTGAATCTCATTCTCAAAGCTTCATAATTTGCTTCATCAGCTCTTCATGTCTGCCTGGACGAAGAGATCGAGAGAACCTCCTTGATGCTGAGAGCTGAAGGAAGGGCTGGTACTATTCGAACATCGAAAGAAGCTGTGGCGCAGTCGAATTTCGCAGCCATTGATTGAGGGTGTGAATGTTCTGGGAGGTATTCAGGTCTGACATCAGTACCCGAGAATCAGGGAAATGCTTGCTTTTGAAACGATCTTCCTCTGAGCACGTGTTGTTGGATCAGAAGATGTTCCATTGGTAATTGAATTGCTTGATAAATGGGGACGATTGCACCTTCTCGGACATGTCTTTCATTTCAGAGATGAAATGCACAGGTTTTGAAGGGTGGAGTGGAGAGCATGCCGATTCGTGAGGTCCGATGCATCTTGGTCGAAGTGGTGTTGCTTTAGTGTATGTTGTGAAGCTTGAATTTGTGCGACGCTTCTCATTTGTGTGGGAGGGAATGGGTGCTGTCTAGAAGGTGGCGGCGGGGCTTCCTGACGTGTATCAATGCGCACATGGCGTAGTGCTGACTGGACCTCAATCCTGTACAGAGCCCACAGCTGACTACTTTGTCCAGGTACTTTGATTCAGAGCCCCTTGTTCCTGATATATATTTATTAGTATGCTTTCGAATCTCAGTCTTTAAATTGTTCTGTCAAATCAGAACTGGAAATGGCCTTGGAGCGTAGTGTGCGGAAGGGCGTTTGAGAAAGTTTTCGCTTTCTAGGTCAGCGACAACTTGACTGATTATCCAGCAATTATCAACCAAATCTCAGAGGTTACTGCACTACAGGTCAAATAGGGTGTTGGAAATGAACAGAAAAAAACGCAAAGCTAGTGGCGGTCGGGTCACAAACTCGAACCAGAAATATTCTACCGTTCTTTGCAATGATGCCGTGGAGGTGGGAGAGGTGGTGACGATGGACCACGTTGGAACAAGTGTTGTTGGCTTGGACGAAGATGGTGAAGAGCTGGATTACCTTGAAGAGGCATGGCTCTTGCGAGAGAAGCTGACTGTCTTTGTCAAAGGTGGTAAGGGAGGACCACCAGGATTGGAGTTACGAAGCTTACTCAGCATGGCTGCTTCACGTAAGATTGTTTCCGTGGATTCAAAGAAGATGAGTCCTGTTCTTTGGAATACTCTTCCCAAGGAGTTGCTGGTGCGTGTGCTGGCACGGCTGCCGTTGCCTGATATCACTCGGCTGCGCAGTCTCTCGAAGGAATGGAAACGAGACATGGCTACTGTGAACTCGGAAATCAACCGAGCCCTTGACGAAACTCGTCCCACTATGGTTGCAGTTTTTTCATTCAGTAATTATTTTTGTAATTCAGAGTTTCTGGTAACAATATGTAATCTGAGCACTGACAGGTCGCAATATTCGTATCGTTTGCGTCCTGGAAATTCTATGAATGGTCGATGGGATGATATGGGTGCACGTGATGGTGGATTGGTCTGTTTCGTCTCCACATGGAGACCCAGCAAAAAGAATCCCATTCGCATTGTTGTGGTGAATCTCCTGACACGAGTTCGGCGTAAACTCCCGCCTCTGCAGTATTTTTACTCAACCCTGCCCAAAATGATGCACATCGAAGTGGACTGTGTAACAAAATGTTATCGGGTTGTGGTGGTTGGCAAGAAGAGAAAAAGCCGTCCCACAGTAGAGATATATGATTCTGGTGCAAGACAATGGACCAAAGCAACACCGCCTCTTGGTTTCATTCTTGGTGTCACTTACTCGAGATGGAAGTACTATAACCATGTCAGCTCTTTCAGAAGCGCAAACAGAAGTCTCAGTGTGTATGACTTTGCTGAAGGACAACTGAAGCGTTGTGATCAAATGGGTCCTTTCCGAGGAGCATCAGTGACGTATGCGCTTCAGAAGGACTGCAAGTTTGTGCTGCACAGGAACACATCCAATGGTGACATTTCAGAGGCGGAAGGTTATTGCATCAGTAAGTATCGTATGCAAAGGAATGCAAAGGATTGGGTAGAAGATAGATCATACTTGTGCTCCCCTTTTGAAGCCCTTTTGGAACAGGACTTTTCCCGGATGATGCTAAGACCATGTGGAGGCCTTTTGATGATGTTTCCGTACTCTTTTGACAATCCTGGGCATTTTTGGCTTCTGGACTTGTTTACGGAAGAGTGGAGTAGCCATCCAAACTGCTTTCAGGGGCATAAGTATGGAACTTTCATGAGTCGGGCTCTTTGGAATGTTGTACCATAGGGGATTGCTTGTGTTCAAATGTACAGTGTTTACTGGTCCTCCTAGTTCAGCTTCATCTTAGGTGCAGTGTACATAGCCTGGTGTAGTGGTGCGACTATGATCGTGTACTCGTCTCTGTGATCTGTTCAACTTTCTCGTTTTGTAGGCAGAGAATGCAAGTGCTGACTTGCTGAGGATAATGAATTTTCCTTCCACCCAATGAGTGTTGCAGTTGAGTGACGACAGACGACTCTCAGGCTCTACTTAAATCCGTGTAGATCTCCATGTGCTCCCGCTCATGGCTTCTTTCACAGAAGGTTTGAGAGCCCTTCTCTCGCCTCTTGCAAAAGTATTCCTTTGTAAAGCACTTGCTACAGGAGGTTGTTCTCTTGTACACAAATGATGGGCATAGTTTTGCGTGAAACTGTCTGATGTAGTATCGCTCAGTGAACATTGCAATAGACGTTGTGTTGCAGTGCTTTCGTGTGAGTCAAGTTATCCATTCACCTTTTGTCAACAAGCCTCCCCTATCTGTCTTTCCATTGTTTTCTTGTTTGCACTGTGATTCAGATTGAATCCTCTCCATGTTCATTTCACATATCACAGTCTCAAGGTTTCTTTTTATTGTTCAAAAATGATTGGTGTGAATTCAGCTCTCTATTGATACATTTCGTTCCCTTCCTTGCAGCCATCTGGACTTGGGATTAGCTCTTAGGGTTAGGACTAAGACGGAGGTACTTTGTGACAAACCCTATATCTAGAGAAAGAATGAATCAATCGCCACTTGTTTGAACATTAGACATATATTTTGCCAGTCACTATAACCGCGACTCTAGAACTTCCTATTTCAGCTTGGGCACCATTTACCAGTTGTAATTTTGGTTGGACCATTCTTAGCTCCAAGGAGTGTTTAGGAAGGGATTGTAAAGTTTTTGAAGCGTGTAAGGTATCTCTAACTGTCTGGTGAAACTCTATTAGCACAAAGCATTCCAGAAATTAGAAGCGGAAATGATCTGTAGCGTGGATTTTCTCTGGGAGGAATAATTAAATTACATTTCGCAGAGCTTCAGGACCCATGACGCGTGTGCAGGATGCCGCTTCGTCTTCTTCTGCCCTGGCTACATCCTCTGGGGTGAGTGTCGCTGCTAAGCGTGCAAGCGAGGAGCAAACAGAGGGGCCTGCAGCAGAAAGACTTTCCCTTGGTAAGTATTCTGGTTCATATTGACCAGAGTGATTTGCATTAGCATCCACCTAGAGGAGGAAATGATCACCGTGTAGCTAGTGGCTTGCATCATTGAGGATGTTTCTAGGTGTTGCAATCCAGTTTTGGTTTGACATGTGTACTTGCCTGTCAGCAGGTACTGTCGATGACAAGGACCCGTGTCATGCCCCTAATTCGACTGGTAATAGTAATGAGGCGTCGAAATTGGACCCAGAAGTACTTGAATCAGTATTTTCAAGTAATGGGGTAAGTACTTGTCTGGTTTCCTTGGCAGTTCAGCGTCCCTGCCGTAACCGTTATATGATATTTCGTATTTGCTAACTGAGTTAGTTCGAGTTCTACACTGAGAACTCTGCCTAGCTTGAATAATAGAACTTTCTAATCCTAGAGTAATTAGTATCTAAATGCTGAACCTTTCTTCCTGCAGAGGTTTATTGTTTAGTGTCCATTTTTCAACTGTTATTCATTTTAGAATCATCAAGGAAGATTGCGTAACATGGAAAGAAGACTGAATGCTCTAAGCGAATCAATGGGATAGATTTTTATAAGGAATTTGTAATATTTATGTTGATTTTTAAAATGATCCTATTAGTGTGGCTTGAGCAGTTCGGGGAGTAAACATTGTCTGTGATGTTCAAGCGGCACGCAAGGGTCGCAAACTTATTGCAGTCCAGAGAGTGACATGGTACTGGTAGTAAGTTGCATTTGCAGTCAGATGTGTCTGGGCTTCCATGCCCGGTTTCGGTTTTAAGATGTCGGGTGGCCCATATGCAGGTGAACACTTCCTCGCGATCCAGTTGGAGCTCACAGTTCGCAAATCGCAATAGAAAGAAGCCGAAGTTAGTATGCTTGAACGTCTACCTGTGGTAAGTGGAAGAATTCGTGAAACAATGCCCGTAAGGGTATACTTTTAAAATTTATATGCTTTCTTTGTCTAAGATTTGGATCTCAGTTCTGGTGTCCCTCTCACGTTGTCCACTCTTTTTTACTTGGGTGTCATCTAAGAAAATGGAGGTAAGAAGAAGAGATGGACAATATTTTTGAGTGATCCTTTAACCCTTGAGCGCCTCAGTGCCTCAAGTCCGGCCTCTCCAAAATGGAAGGTTGCCCTATTTAACTATTTGACATATGATGAAATCATTTGTCTTTTCCCCCACACTCCAAGCTTGTCTCCACACGGTACAATCACACTCCAATCGGTACAATCACACTCCAATCGGTACAATCAATTTCTATGGATCTCGTTTTGGGTGATAGTCTAATTGGGATGAGTTCAAAAGGGTTTGGATTTTGGAAAATATGCTTTGGATTAAGTCCAACTCTGTTTTGCATGTTGTGATTTTCCTTTGGCCTCTTCTAATTAAGTGTATTCAATACTCAAAGGAGTACATACCAACATTCTTGTCTAATTAAATCCTTTTGAATTCACGATTTTTTATCATTTCAATGCAATTCAAACATTGGAGTAATAGAATATGAGATATCAAGGTTGGAAGTGCCAATGAGTGCATCCAATTGAAAAGTCACATTGGAAAGAAAGAGGAAGGGAAGATTGAACAATCTTGATCCTTTTAAGTGAACTCAAAACTCGAATCAAATGAAATCATGTTGAGTTATATACTTTGTTGTTGAGTGACATACTTTGCTCTTAGCTTTGAGAGTTGCTTGAAGTCATGATCAACTTCCAACCTCCACATCTCTTATTCTGTACCTTCAATGCTTGAATTTATTGAAAAGGGATCCAAATAGTCTAGAATGGTGGATTCTCTCCATTGGTTTTGAAGTATTCTTATTTAGAGGAGATCAAAGGAAAAATGCAACATGAAAACTAAAGTTGTGCTTTCAGGATATATATATTTTATACTTTCTATCACTTTAATTTGATTTTATAATGTTTTGAGTGTTCGCCCTCTGCACGTGGATGATATGGCACTTAGATATTCTCATCGGTTCTCCCTTCCCAACTAAGAGTGCTCATCTAAGATGTAACTTGTTGATTAAGATCGAAGAAGACGTGATTAAATCCGAGCGTCCAGGAAGCGATGGTGGATACTAGAAGAAAGAGCATGATAATCTGAAGAGAACGATAATCTGAAGAAAGAACGTGAAGTTTTTGATATCAGTTTGCAGCTGCGTCAAGTTCTGTCGAATTTCGAAAAGAAGCCGGAAGGAAAGATCATGATTGGTGGAATTAAGAAAGAGCTATGATATCTATGTTGTTGGTTCTGTTTGTGATACACCTGTTGCTGTGCTATACTATCTTACCCTCGTATGTTTGGTGTGTTTCAGGTGCTAAAGCTACCGGCAGCCAAGAGTGAAAATACTGATAGGATTATCGGCAAGGCCTCATATACGAGGATTCTGCGTGCGATGCACTTCCAAGGAGCCAACATGGCCCTGAAATCGAGCTTCTGGAGTAGTGATTGGCGTGAGCATCATCGCTTTCCAAAGTTTAGCAACGACGATGCTGATTACCAGTGGTAGGAGCAGAACTTCGATCCTGAGATATTAGAGAAGAGGTTGGCAATTTTTCGAGTGGCGGCTAAGAACTGGAATCCGAAACTTGATATGTTCATGATCATCAAACTTGTTTCGGACTTGAACTCAAGACTTCATCCCCAACCAAGCGAAAACGAGCTTAATGAAAAGGATGAGGTCAAGATGTTCAGACTGCTAACTACGATTTGCTCTCTGCGTTCTGGTGGTAAGTTGTCTGAAGCATTACTTTTTGCATTTATTGATTCATTGTGTGCTTTCTGTTGTCAAGATTCTGGAATTACTAATTCCGCATCCAGTGTTGCGTCGAAAATGGAGGCAGTTGATTTGATTTCCCAGATGGAAATTTAAAGTTTGAGGAGAGTTCTGTTGAATACGTTTCAGGGGCCAGTAAGATTTGAGGGTTTGCGGAAGACAGGATTTCCCTTTCCCTGACGCTTTCTGGTAAATGATCTTTCATCTAGCTTTATTTTCTTTGCCAGAACTTGCTTTCCGGGTTCAGACGAATTTGTTGGTTGGAAATGTTTCTCGAGCCTGTTGTGTGTAGTCTTATTAGGAGTGTCTTTGCTTGCTACGATGTATTTGGTTTGTAGTTTGAGTTTCTCTCTGGACATATATGCTGGGTGCTTTAGCCCCTAATTTCCCAAGTCAAAATAGAAAGTCCACCTTGGAAGTTAGTAGTCGACAGTCGTCATTTCCAAAGACGTGTTTCTAGCTTTCAAAAATGTCAGACAGAACTTCTTCATATTTCCGTTAATACATTTTGCTACCATCCATTATGTCAACTGTATAAAAGTGGCCACTTTCGACCGTTTGGGCACTTCGAGCCCATTGACATTGGCATTGGATCAGGAGCCTGGGATCCATCAGCGCCTTTTCAGAAACACGCAGCTGGATGCTGGATCCCTGGCGCTGAGCGCAAGCGACTGGAAATGCGTTTGTAGGGTTTATTGATCGGTAGTGATGATGTGATTTTAAGCCTTGTATTTGTACAGGGATACGGCAGAGACGGGCTGCAATATTCGGAGGCCCTCTTCATCAGAAGCTTTCAGCGAGCGGTTTCTCAAGATTGGTTGTCTGCTGTTACTTCCTCCATGCTCCAATTGCATCCAGGTCGGTGGCCGAGGCATGGCCATGCGTTGCTTACTTCGTATCATAGCCAGACGCGGGCAAGGCGTGCTTCCTCCCGGGACCCAGTGGGGAGGAGTTTTGCAGGAGTCTTAAAACCTGCACTGGTGTGACGTCGGGTCACCTTGCCGCCCTCCAAAGGAAGGGCAGGCTTCCTTTGGTCAGTTGACCATGGTTTTGAGCAAACCAACAGTGCCTCTGGATTGCCTTCCCTCTCAGGAAGGGATGGTCGAAATCCGTGATTTGAGGACAATGTTGCCTTACCATCTTGTACAGTTCAGTACCCGGCAACCATGTTACGGACACCCTATTGTGCCATTTCGAAGAATTTAGCACTGTTGATTATTATTGGCTTTTTTAGTCTTGTGTAGTTAACATTCAATTCTTATGCACTCCCATCCAAGCCAAAAAAATTGCATTTTCAAAGAAATAAAATTCCATTTTTGATGAGTTGCTTCATTTAATATTCATGGTTGATTGAAACAACATTGGTGATGAATTAAAAAAAATTTGATTGCATAGATTTGTAGGAAGCACCTATACACATTTTTCATGTTAAAGAAATGCATTGATCTTAAAGGACATTGTGGCCTTTTGGGGTCCTTTAGATGACTTCAGGTGTGAGTGATTGTTGGATGGCAAAAAGAAAATTTCATACAATTTTTTGGTGGATTTGTATGAATGCATTTTCAATGAATAGTCTTGTATATCTCTAGCTTCATTATGGTATTATTGACTTTCTTAACCCCTAAATGACACATCAAACGTTTTGTGTCCGATGGATGTTAGAAAAGCAATTTGGAGGATGTAAACAAGCCAGTTTTCATCCATTCTTTTTGTAATTGTGATCGTGCAGAAGGAAGTTGTCATGAAAACCCATAATCAGACTCATTGAATGCTTTATTATTTTGGGGTACGCCAAATTGTGTGAAGACAGTTGAGGACGATGATAGCTTGCATGCTGCCCTTTCTTCAATTTCCGACTGAACAACCTAACTGCTACACTTGCTTGCCATTGAGCAACACAAGAACAATGCCTTTTTCTACAGTCAACACAGAAGTTGTTACTGTTCACTACCCGCATCTCCCCTACAATGACCAGCCCGGCGTTTAGGGGTTAAAGAAGAAGATGCTTTAATACCCTTGTACTGTATTTTGGCCAAATCTTGTTGTTTACTCTTGATGTGAATGTTAGCCATACAAATGATATTTTTTGTATTTGAGGCCAACTAGTGAAATGAATTCTATCAACTATTCTTATTGAAAATTATTGAAAAAATCTGAAAATTCAATTTTTTATTGCAGTTTGAACTTTGGGCTTAGAACCATAGTTTGTTGATTTTCTAATTTTCTAATGACATAGTAACTTAATTTTAAACTATGATTTTTTATACTTCAAAGTAAACTTGTGCAAAAAAAATTCAGATTTTTTTAGCATATTTTGTATTTGTTACGGGTTTCCTTCACTTTTTCCTTAAAAATTCATAGTAATTTCAAATTTTGACAAAAAAAACTTGAAATTTTTAGCACTTATAGAGGTTATGTGATTTCATCTCTGAAAAATAATTGTAAGAAACTTCATTCTTATTTAGTTGGAAAATGGCAGCAAGTAGAGGTAAGGCTTTTGAAGCTCAAATCCTAAACCCTAAACCGTCCTTTAAGGGTTAAGAAACAAAAAAATAATCTATGAAGAGTTCAATGTGAGGTGTTGTATAATCAAACTTTGTGAAATAGACATCTCTATATTTTAACTAGAGATAAAGTCATAGTATCATCATGTTCAAAGGTGTCAAATTAGTCCTAGAATGAGGGTCAAATAGCAAAATCAAATGCCACTGCAACTAATCCCCTGTGCATTGTCTTATTGAATCTCTTGATGTGAGACTGGCATGAATTCCCCCCTCTGCATTACTTGTATTAATTATGTCCCGACCACAATGGTGCACATCAAAGTAGATTCTGAAACAAAGTTTTACAAGGTGGTGGTTGGAGGCTCGGTTGGAGGGTAACACGTGAAAGGCTGTCCCACAGTAGAGATATATGATTCTGGTACGGTGCCAAGAAATGACCAGAGCAGCACCTCCATGTGGTTCCATTGTGGGTCTTGCTTACAAATGGAAGCGCTCTAAGTATAGCAACTATTTCGAATGTACAAAGGGAAGCAAAACTCCATGTGTGAATGACTTTGGTGAGGGACAACTAAAGCTTTGCAGGGAAGGAGTTTTTATGAATAGCTGTGCACTTGGGAAGGACTTCATGTTTGTGTTGCACAAGCCGGTGCTGAAGAACACATCGGCAGGTAAAATTCTGCATCTTTATTACACCACTGATTATGATCATGTTCCAAATAATGCAAACTCAAGGATTGGGTACAGAAGAAATCATACCTTGGCACTCCTAAAAAAGGGCAAGTCCAGGATGGACTCGGACAGTCTCAATAGTCTTAATGCATGTGAAGGCTTTAGATGGCAAGTGTGCAGGGTTACAGCAAAAGTAGCCTGGTTTTTGGTTTTGGGATTTATCTACAGGAGAGTGGAGTGACGTACTGACAGCCTGAGTGCTTTGAGGGGCATGTATATGGACTTCGATGTGTCGGGCTCTTTGAAATGTCGTTCCATAGTAGGTGGATTGCATGTGTCCTTATGAACAAAGTAATTAAGCTTGTGCTCTATTTCAGCTTTGTCACATGTAACTTTACGTAGCTTGGTGTGACATTGATACTACAGATGTCTATGTGAGCTCTTCATTTTGTGATTTTTTGGTAGCTAGAGAATGTTGATGCGGACTTGCTGAGGATAATGAATTTTTCTCTTTTTCCACCCAGTGAGTATTGCAGTTGAGATCGGACATCTGACTCTCAGGCTCTACTGAGATCACCCTACATCTCCATATCGAATTTTCCATGGTATTTTGACAAAATATTTGAATGACCTGTTCTCTCCACCTGTAAAATGATTGAGTTTGTGTGCAGTGCAATTGCAGCAGTAGGATGTGTTGCTTGTGAACACAAATGGTAAGCATACTTTTGCTTTAAGCAGTCTCAAGTAGTTTAGCATTGTGGGCATTGCAATAACGCTTATGCTGCAGAGCTTTGAGCCAATCTTTCCAGTGGTTCCCCATTTGCCAACGGGCTTCCTCTATTTGTCTACCCATTGTCCCCTTGAATGCCTGATTTGTGATTCCAATTTTTTCTTTTTGTTCATCCTGTTACATACCACATATAAGCTTGTCTTCTCTGTGCAACTTTAGTGCTTATTCAAGGGCACAATTTACAATATGTATAATAAAATTAGTGGCACGTCATTATGCATATATAATTTAAACCCTAGAAGTGACAAGACCTATCACCGAAGTACTTTGTCAAAAATGATATGATTTTTAGCCAAATAGGTGCATTCTTCATCTCTACAATAATCTTGAAAGTCATCCATTGGACACTTTGGGGCATAGTATCCTTCCAAGGTAAAGTATATACTACACTTTATGAAATTAAAATAATTTTTTTTCAAAGAACATTCTTATATTTCTTATTGAAAAGGTATTTATATGCCAAGGGTGTTTTGGATGTAAAAGAAAGATAACATATACTTCAAAAAAATTCATGCTATTCTTCACAAATACTTTTACCTTTTGAAATTTTTCAAATTAGTTAGATTGTTTTTGTTATATTTACCAATTTATTTTTACTTATTAGTTTCAATATGATAGGAATTATAATTCATTATAAAACTAATAGACACTTTTCACATCGACAGATATTAACAAAGTCTTATATAATAAATATCTATACCTTAAATTAGTTTGTTTGTTTTGTGTTGTGTTGTTTTGTATCGTTTGTTTGATATGCTAAGATCTAAGAAACCATGAGTCCTCCAACCACATTCTTCTTACCGTTGTAAAGCTCTCTATGTGGAAGGATGCACAAACTTTGTTTTGTGGCATTTGGACCTACACTGAAAAAGTCATTGAATTTCAAAAAAATTATAAATTAGAAAATTGAATTAAATTATCTTCTATTTAAAAAAAACATAACTTTCACATTGTATGTGCCCTTCATTAAAGCCCTTGCACTCCTTTGTACATAAAACTTTCTATCTATGTCAAGAACGCAACTCTTCACACCACAACAAAGCCCTTGCATAAAATATTGAATTTCAAAGTGTTTTACAAATTGAAAAATTCTTTTTACTTTTAAAGTGGTTGTACATACGGCACACTAGTGTTACATTGAAATTTGAATATGATTGTGAAGGCTAAATTGAATCCCAAAACAAAACTTGACAATATGGTAATGGAATTGGTCCTATAGGGGTTAATGAAAGAGAATGTGATTGATTAGATCAATGTCATTATGGTAACTCCTAGTTGCCCAAGCATTTGTCCAAAACTAAAGAAATACAATTTTTTTTCTTCTTGAATTGTCTATAAATATAATAGAATTTGATAAAATGCAACAACATCAAAAGCTTTCATCATGTTGCAAGGGTTCATTGAGAGGATATGTGGATGTCATTAGGGCTTAGCAAGAATAAATGAATGAAAAATTCAGCACATGAGAAAGTGATAGTTGAAATTAGAAGACAATTTGCTTTTAATATATGAAATTATCTCAACAAAGAATTGGGATTTTTCATATGCATGGTTCAATTTTCAGAAGTTATTTTGAAATTTTGATTATCTTTTTTTGAAGAAAATGTATCCATATAATTCACTAAAAAATTATCGTTTAACCCCTAAAGTTCCAAAGCAAATTTCTTTTGGCAATATAGAGTTTTCATTCATCCATTTTCTATTGGAATTATCATTTTTTTCCTTTGAAGTTTTCACACATGTAGTCAAGGAGTATGTTCAAGGTGCTTTAAAGAACAATAATTTTTAGAACATTTGACTACATGGTTAAAAAGCTTTTGTATAATACATAGTTTCTCTTGAAGCCCAAGATAATTTGGATAGCTTAAAATAAATAAGTTTTTTAAATATAAAAATTTGAATAATTTTTTTATATTTAGATATGTACTTGAAAAGCTTTCAATCATTCTATTTTGATCAACAAGATGAATGTTGTGAGAAGTTTTAGAATCTAAAGGCAATTATAGAATCTCTACCCCAAAACTAACTTTGAAGTCTTGTTTTAGACTCCATTTTTAATATTTTTAGAAAAAATGAAAACATAGGACATAGATTGTTTATTACAACATTTTAGCCATTGATTGGACCTAAAATATTGTGGTTCTATAGGGGTTTATTATAAATTTGTGTTTGATTTGCCAAGCATAATCAAAATTGATTAAATTTAGACAAAAAAACAACCAATGGCAAAAAATGAATAACAATCAACTAAAATATAGTTTAGCACCCATGTTGGAGGGCTCGAAAGTCTTTTGTCCCTCTTTTGGGTTTAGAGTTGCAAAGGTGGCATTAGAAGGAAATGAGGGGTTTTGCAACACTGAAAAATAGTTGTTTTTGAGTTACATAGGACATTTTGCGACTAGTGCTAATTTGGAACTTTTAGCTAGAATGGACAAGTTGCATGTTTGATTGTAGTTGCAAGTTGCAGCAACCTATTTGGAACTTCATTGATGAACTTTTCTGATGTGGTTGCTTATGTGGTATTTATTGCCACGTGAAGTTGGTCACTCAATTGAAGAGTTGTGCAATTTGTTGGCAACTCATTTTCAACTAATGTATGACTTCATTGAAACTAATCTATAACTTCATTGAAACTCATTGAAACTTCAATGCAACTTGTTTGTGACTCATTTGCAACTTGTCTAGGACTTGTAGATTTGTAGATTTTAAATTTTTTATCTCATTGGTTCATAGATTTGTAGATTTCAGATCTAACTTTTTTTTAATTTCAAAAGTTACAATATTGGTATTTAATAGATTTCATTGGTTTTGGAAATTTTACAATTTAATAGGTTTTAAAAAAATTTGGATTTTATTTCTAGATTTCTAGAGAATGTAGAAATCTACAAAATGTAGAGGTCACTTTGCAAAATGTAGAAATCTACAAAATACAAAAATCTTTTAATTCTATTGACAAAATTCATGACATTAGAATATAACAATTTACATGTCTTATATGTCTAACCTAATGTTATTCTTCACAATTGATATGGTACAATTGATATAAGACAATTAGGAAATGACTTCAGAAACAACTAAAAAACAATTAATAACGACTAAAAAATGACTTTAGAAACAACTAAAAAACGACTCTAGTACTACTAGGAAACAACTGGGAATTGACTAAAAAACAAATAGAAATTGACCAAGAAACAACTAGCCTCATTTTACAATTGTTGTTGCTTTCTAGTTGTTTCCTAGTCGTTTTTTGCTAGTGTAGATTGACACAATGAAACCCACAAAGCATAGACTTGTCCACATCGACAACTATGATGAATATTAGATGGAGAATAATTCACATTCATTCTAAATTTGAACTCTATTACAAATCTTGTAATCCTACACTTCATTCTATGACTGCTATGCAACTAAAACAATGTATTCTCTTCATTCTACAACTACTTCGCAACTAAAACATTGTACTATTGATGTATAATAATGACATAAGAATTTGGTGCAAATAGAGAGGGCTATAGTTGCAGGATAGTTGTATAAAACATTTAGTCGCATTTCAATCAGTTGTGGCAGACATGTTTTTTTTCTAGTGTAGCAACAATATTTGGAGAAGATTGAAAATTTGAGGATTTAAAAAAATCCACGTAGAGAATAAGCCACTTAATATACATGTTGCATTCAAAAATAGGTCAAAGTTGAACAAGAATTCAAAATGAAAACAATCTTAGAAAATGAATGACATGAATTCACTATAGATCAATACAACAGTTTACAAACCTAAAATACACCATCATTACTATTTAAGTACCTCTATTGCTTCAACCTTTGGATCTAACTAGGAAAATGTAAAGGTGACAATGTATTTTTTTTGAGAAAATTCAACATCCAAATTCAATGCTTCAATTGAATTCTTAAAGACTGAGCTAATGATAAAAAATAAAAAATTGTTGATCAAGCAATGAGCACTAAAGTACTAATAATGTATATTTTAGGAGATGATGACTAGTGCAGTGCAACTTCAAATGTATCAATAGTGTACTGTACATTTCAAGAGGTGGTCGCTTTTAGTAATCATAGCATTTCAACTTCAAGAATTCGTAACTAATTCCACAAAGGTCCAAAAATATGAAACAACTTGGATTGAATGCCAATTCCATTTTTCTTTGTAAGAAAATTTACTGAAATTGTTTGAAAGAGTTTGGCTTCCATGAAAGGGCAATGAACTCTTAAGGTAAAACAACCCATTACAAACCAAATACGGGGTTTGCCCTCTTGTCATTTATGAAAATTTTCTACTTTTTTTTCCAGAGAAAGTCAAGTGATAGAAATGGCAAGAGCATTTTAAACAATATTTTTTCAACAAAGTGTGAATTTGTTATGAATTTTTGAAGTGTTCAGCCCATCACAATCTATAAGAGTTCATAGCCTATCCCAAAACCAACTAAAATTGATCCACAACATTCATCTTACTCACCTATTGTGGTCTCAATATTTTCTAACATAGAAGACCTGAAAAAGACACTTCCTACAATGAACTCACACTAAAAAATTGAAAGTTTCTATTGTGATCACTAATAACTCCATTCCATTTAGCTAAGACATTGAATGTGGCCCAAATCTCAATAATTAAAAGAAAACCATAATGGGGTCATTTTTAGGAGTCCACAATGGGTAAAAGGTCCGTAATGGGCTGTTTCACCTTAAATGGTCTTAAAGAGCAGACCAACTTATCATGCCACTCCATTGCATTTTCAGGACTCATCTCGATGAAAGAAGTTGCCACACAACTGAAGCCCTGATTATACCGTACCATTCCTAGCCGCCATTTAAGCTTATTAAGTGCGCCGCTGTTTAGAAGGAGCGTCATCGCCAAGCTCTTCGATGTGAAAGAAGAGGGTGAATCTTATTCTCAAAGCTTCATAATTTGCTTCATCAGCTCTTCATGTCTGCCTGGATGAAGAGAGTGAACCTCCTTGATGCTGAGAGTTCAGGGAAGGGCTGGTACTATTCGAACAGTGAAAGAAGCTATAGTGCAGTCACATTTCGCAGCCATTAATTGAGGATGTGAATGTTCTGGGGGGTATTCAGGTCTGATATCAGTACCCGGGTGTCTTGGAAGTGCTTGCCTTAGAAACGATCTTCTTCTGAGCTCGTGTTGTTGGATCAGAAGATGTTCTATTGGGAATTTTGGAAAATATTGTGTTGGGGTTTTGAAAGGTTTCTTCTGAATTGAAGTGCTTGGCTAAAGGGTGGGATTGAGTCTATCAATCCTACATGGAGATATCTTCAATGAATAGAATGCAAGCGGGTGTGAGATGGAGTGGCTTGTGTAACGATGTCTGACAGTGATTTGAAACATCTTGGTCGCATTTGTATTTGGTTGCCTTCATCCTTTGAAGCTTGCGCGTAGGCAGGATGGAATGAGAGCAGTCTGTAACGGTGGTGGAGCAGTTTCTCAACATGAGAAAATGTGGACTTGGCGTAGACAGTCCTCAGTGGACATCATCCTTGACTGTTCAGAGCAGTGAGAGCCCACAGCTGACTACTTTGTTCAGGTATTAGTTTGATTGAAAGCCCCATGTTCTTGATTTATTTTCACTAATACGTATTCGAATCCCAGTCTTATTATTGTCCTGTATAATCAGAACTGGAAATGGCCATGGAGCATAGTCTGCACAAGGGCGTTTAAGAAAGTTCTTTCGAGCTCAGCGACAACTTGGCCTTCACTTCCTCTAGTGTTTATCATCCACATTGTCTGAGTGGGTTACAGCAGACGAGGTCACACAAGATGCTGAAAAAGAACAGAGAAAAACGCAAATCTAGTGACAAACACGGCGGTCGGGCCATCCACTCGGTCCTGCAAGATTCTACCGTTTCTCGTAACGATGCCATGGAGTTTGAAGAGGCGGTGACGATGAACCACGAGGGGAGCGGTGTTGGCGTGGACCATGATGGTGAACGACCCGATTTTCGTTACGTAGCATGGCTCTTGCGAGAGAAGCTGAATGGCTTTGTAGATGGCGATCAGGAAGAACCTTCCGAATTGAAATTACGAAGCTTACTCAATCTGGTTGCCTCACGCAAGGTCATTTCAGTGGATCCGAAGCTGATGAATCCTGTTCTTTGGAGAACTCTTCCCCAGGAGTTGCTGTTACGTGTGCTGGCATGGCTGCCATTGCCTGATATCGCTCGGCTGCGTAGTCTCTCGAAGGAATGGAAGAGAGACATGGCTACTGTGAACTCGGGAAATCAACCGAGCACTCGACGAAACTAGTCCCACCATGGTTGCAGGTTTTTATCGGGGTAAAGGTTTTAAAATGTCTAGGTCAGAATTTTTCGTACGAGTATGTACACGGAGATCGCAATATTGCTATCGTTTCCATCCTGGAGATCCTATTAATGGTCGATGGGATGATATGGGTGCACGTGATGGTGGATTGGTTTATTTTGTCTCCACCTGGGGACTCAGCAAAGCCAATCCCTTGTGCATTGTTGTGGTGAATCTCTTGACACGAGTTCGGCGTAAACTCCCGCCTCTGAAATATGTTTACTTAACCCCGCCCAAAATGGTGCACATCGAAGTGGAATCTGTAACGAAGTGTTATAGGGTGGTGGTGGTTGGCAAAAACATAAAAGGCCGTCCCACAGTAGAGATGTATGATTCTAGTGCAAGGCACTGGACCAAAGCAACACCTCCATTTGGTTCCATTTTTGGTCTTGCTCACAGTTGGGAATTTAATATCCAGAAGAGGGCTTTCGGAAGCACATACAGAAGTCGAAGTGTGTATGACTTTACTGAAGGACAACTAAAATGCTATGATGAATGGGGTCCTTCCCGAGGAGCATCAGTGATGACGTATGCGGTTCAGAAGGACTGCATGTTTGTGCTGCACAAGAAAACATCCGATGGTGACATTTCACTGGCAGAAGGTTTTTGCATCACCAAGTATCGTATCCAAAATAATGCAAAGGATTGGGTACAAGAGAGGTCATACTTGTGCTCTCCTTTTGAAGACCTTTTGGGACAGGACTTTTCCCGGATGAAGCTAAGACCATGTGGAGGCCTTTTGAGGGTGTTTCCGGACTCTTCTGTCAATCCTGGTCATTTTTGGCTTTTGGACTTGTCTACGGGAGAGTGGAGTAGACTTCGAAACTGCTTCAAGTACTTTTATAGGACTTCGATGTGTCGGGCTCTTTGGAATGTAGTACCATAGTGGACTGTGTGTGTTCAAGTGCACAAAGTGAGCTGGTCCTCCTAGTTCAGCTTCATCTTAGGTGCAGTGTACATAGCCTGGTGTAGTGGTGCGCCTTTGATAGTGTACACGTGTCTCTGTGAGGGTGTTATACTTTCTCATTTTGTAGCTACAGTGGAGAATGCAGGTGTTGACTTGCTGAGGATATTGAATTTTCTTTCTTCCACCCAGTGAGCGTTGCAGTTGATTTAGGACAGAAAACTCTCAGGCTCTACTAAAATCCCTATACTGTGCTTCTCCATGTGGTCCCACTCATGGCTTCTTTGACAAAAAGGTTTCAGTGACCTTCTCTAGCCTATTGCAAAATTAGGTCTTTGCAAAGCACTTTGTTGCAGTCGCTACAAGAAGTCCTGCTTGTGAACACCAATGATGGGCATAATTTTGCATTTAGCTGTCTCAAGGAGTTTAGCTCGGCAAACATTGCAATGGGCTTTGTGCTGCAGAGCTGTTTTTGAGCAAATTTTACCATTTCACCTTTAATTTGTCAACAAGCCTCACCTACGTGTCTTTCCATTGTTTCCTTGCTTGCTGTGTGATTCAAAGTGAATCTTCTGCATGCTCATTTCACATATCATAGAAGCCTGTCATCTGAGTGCTTAAGTGCTTCATCAAGGGAATCATTTACAGTAGGTATAAACATTCGGCGCAGTCCTAACGCAAGTCATTGCATGAGTGGTCATCCTGAACCTCATTTTGGAGTCAAAACCATTTCATGAAGGTAACTCAAATTCATGCTGTTGATCACAACAATGTCATTCTAGCATGTCCACCTCAATGAGAGCCTTTAGTTACCCAAATGTGAGAGAGTCCTGCAACAAAACAGGACAGGACATTGAATGAATATGAGGTTAAATTTTGAAGACACCTGTGATCATGTCTTTGAAACTTCATAATTTTTTTGTACAAAGCCCAAAATATAGTTGTGTTTTGATTCTTTTTTGGACATCGTGAGGTGTGCATATATACCTAACTGCTTAAGAATAAAAGGTAGTCTCTCTTTGAAATTATTTTGAAAAGTATATTGTCCTCTTGAATACTTGATTAGGGATTCAAAATTGTTCATTCTATTCATATCACATACCACTTACAAGGGAGGCAACCCATTTCTGAGCACTTAAGCAGATACATATATCTACAAGGGAAGTTTCAACAGTGGGAAATTTTCCCATGTGCAAAAATAGAGTTCATAAGATTTCCATAATTTTTCAGATTTTTATTTCTCTAAACATAATTACTATGAATTTTTTAGTTGAAGATTCTGTTCTACCTATATTGGTCATATATACCTTCTTATTTCCAACCAAGGGTTGGTTGCAATATTGAGAATCTTGTAGCCAATCATAATGCGCTGCAACCGTGTTGGGAATTGTGCCTACATTAACCCCTAAAGGACCAAATGGTGTTTTTTGGCAACATAGTGATTTTGGGCAGCTCACTACGGATGGAATTTTTATTTTTTTTATTTGAAATTTTCACACAACATTTGCCCGAGGAGTAGCTTCAAGACCCAACAATTTTCATAACTTTTGAATACATGGTTAAAAAGTTATTGTAAGATATGTTGTTTTCATTGCTCGGCGGGCAGCCCGGGCAGAAAAAAAAACTTCTTTAAAAATCATGTTTTTTTTAAATAAAAATTTGAAATCTATTTTCCTGATTTTTATACATATGGAAAGCTTTGAATCATTCCATTTTGATTTATGAGATGAAAGTTATGAAGAGTTTTAGTTGTGGGTAGTAATGGAATCTCTACTCTAAAATAAACTTTGAAGACCTTTATTTCACTCAATTTTTAATATTTTTGGAAAAAAATAAAAACCTGAGGTGTAGGATGTTTATTACAACAATTTAACCATTGGGATTGGCATTTTTCAATTCCATAAATAAATTATTAACAATTTAGCATTTTGAATCATTCTCTACTTCTTTCAACTTACTATTTTTTCCCCATATGTTGTACAATTCCAAATTATCTAAATTTTTTCAAGAATGTAGCCAACATGACTTGAAGAATGAATCCAAAGAGTTACAACCATTTTGGACATTTTTTCATAACGATCTGACCTTGTGGAGTGCATCTGCCCGGATTTTTGCAGGGCCAAAAAAAGGCTTTTTGTCACTTCAAATGCTAATATCTTGCAATCCAAACGGTGGAAATTTCTGAAATTTTTTCCACAGCTTCCCAAACCAGCTTACTACAAAATCATACAGTTACATTTGTCTAAAAATGTATTTTTTCTAAAATTTGATACCTATACTAGAGATGACAGTTTTGGAGTGTTTTTGGTGAAAACATAGTCAAATACCTTTAGGGGTTAATCATTGTCAATCACCTCTTGATCAAAATTACTCCACCTTATGCTACCAAAATGGGGTAGTGATTAAGAGTGGGTTGCCTCCCCTAAGCTTGTCATCTCAATGCAACTTTAGTGCTTATTCAAGGTAACCGTTTACGATATGTATAATAAATTAGTGGCACACCATTGTGCATGTTTCATGATAAGAGTGTTCATTTTGAACCTCATTTCTACCTCCAAACAATGTTTGTAATCCCCAAATGTGCCCTCATCCAAAAACTAGCTACACCTTGGTCAAAATTCAATGTAACTTTTAAAGTCTTCATTTTTTATTTTGATGTAACCTCTAAAGTTCCTTCACCATGTTTTCACCAAAAATGTTCCAAAGCTACCATTTTTAGTACCAAATTTTAAAACAACAAGAACTTTTTTGGACACATGCAATCGTTTATCTTGTAGTATGCTAGTTTGAGAAGATGTGGCAAAAATTTCAGAAATTTCCACCATGTAGATTGCAAGATATTAGCATTTGAATTGACAAAAATCCTTTTTTGGGCCCTACAAATACATGGCAGCAATACTTCAAAAGGTCACATTTGTATGAAAAAATGTTCAAAATGGTAGTGCTTATTTGGATTCATTCTTCAAGGCAAGTTGGATGCATGCTTGAAAATTTTCAGATCATTTGAAATTGTACAACACATAGGGAAAAAATAGTAAGTAAAAAAAAGCAAAAAATGATTCAAAATATTAAATTGTTAAGAATTTAGTTATGGAACTGAAAAATGTCAATCCCAATGGTTGAAATGTTGTAATACACAATCTTCTTTCCAAAAATATTGAAAATTAAGTAAAATAAAGGACTTCAAAGTTTATTTTAGAGTAGAGAATCCATAATTACCTGCAAACTATGACTCCTCATAACTTTCATCTCATTAATTGAAATGGAATGATTCAAAGCTTTCCATGTGTACATAAATCTAGAAAACCAATTCCAAAATTTTAATTTCTAAAAAAAGTATTTTTTTTCTAATTTGCTTGAACTGCCTACCTAAGAAAATAAACTACATATCATACAATTACTTTTTAACCATTTAGTCAAAAGTTATGAAAATTGTTGGGCCTTAGAGAAAAACTTTGTCCCCATGTTCTATGAAAACTTCAAAGAAAAAAAATATAAATTGCATTTGTAGTGAGTTGCCCAAAATTGCTATGTTGCCCCAAAACATAGCTTTGTCCTTTCCTGGGTTCTTTAGGGGGTAAACTTAGAAAATGAAACCTAAAGAGTTCTCTTTCTAATCCATTTCAAAACTTTAAGAAAATCCAAATATTCAATGAATTATTGAAAGTAGAAAGTCCATGTATTAGAATCCAAACGCTACAATAGGGTATGTATTTTATTTGAAGTTTAAACTACAAATCACTTTTTATATTTTGACATGTATTTTTGGTCAAAATCCCAAATTATTGTAATATATATTCTAATTGCTATAATTTTTATACTAAAGAGATGAGACCTATTACCAAAGTACTTTGCCAATAATGATATGATTTTTAGTCCAAGAGGTGCATTCTCCATCTCTACAATAATCTTGAAAGTCATCATTAGACATTTTTTGGCTTTAGCATCCTTCTAGGATTAAATACATACAACACTTTATGAAATCATGATAATTTTTTTCCTCCACAAAACATTCTTAAGAAATCAAATTAGAAAAGTATTTATTTTCAAATGAGAATGATCAAACATTTATTAATCATATATATATATATAGTCTAAATTTAGCTTATTAGTGTTAAGTGGACTTGAAGATACTTGTCAAGGTTTTTTGGGGTGTAATCAAAGCTAACAAATACTTGAAAAAATTTCATCCTATTTTTCATAGCTACTTTTACCTCATAATTTTTTTTCAGATATATGACTTTTTCCTCTTGAGTTGCAGGATTGTAAATATAATGGCATCCGTTACAATGCAACAACACCAAAAGCATTCGTCATGTTGTAAGGTTTTATTACGAAGATGTTTGAATATCATTAGCAAGAATAAATAAATGAAAAAAATGTGCAGATGAAAAAATGATGGATGAAATTGTGACACAATTTGCTGTAAATATAAGGAATGATTTCAGCAAAGAATTGGGATTTTTTCACACGACTGTTTGGTTCAATTGGGATTTTCATGTCTACGGTTTGATTTCCCAAAGTTGTTTCAGTGAAATCTTTCATCTAATTCTCTGAAGAAAATGTATCCATCATTCATTCCCTGAAGAACTACTCTTTCACTTCCAAGGTGAAATCCAAGGATTCTGAGCTCCATTTTCGACGTTTCTGGGTTGTTTTGGAAAAAGATTCGAACTGCAGGAAGTGATCCTGTGTACACCTAATTAACTTGCATTGCAACTCAAATTGGAAATGACTACATTTGCGAAGTAGTTTCGGAATGAATCGGAGAAGACGTATAAACTCAGAGTGATCGCTCATTGTTGGGTGGATGCAATATCCGGATTGATGCATGCAGTAAGGTAAACTTGCCTATGATAGGCAAGCCATCCATGACAGGCACCTAGGAAATGACCTATTAGAGTCTTACAACAATCCATGACATACTTTCTCTAATTAAGAAGATTAGGACTCCATTAAGTTAGGTTGGTTACTGACTAAAATGAATGGCTTGGATGATGGTAATGGAGTTATCAGTGCCTGTTTTAGGAACTTTTAGCTTTTCAGTGTAAATTCATCAAATCAAGTGATTATTTTAGTTCTTCATGTTCAGGCCATGTTAAGAAATATTGTACCCATGTTAGGAAATATTCTGACTATTTTAGGTGGTAGGATGGCCATCATGCATACACTTCTTGCCGGTTATAGGATAGTCTACAAACTCTTTTGGGCCAATTGGTAATCACACTTCAAAAATTCATAAGAAATTCATACTTTGTCTAAAAAATAAAATTTCAATTGCTCTCTTCTTTTCTCACAATTGTCTTTGTATGAAAAAAACTTTGAGTTTTTTTGCTAATTCTAACAGGGCAAAACACTCATTCATCTTGTCATAGGCAGGTTTACCTTATCCCAATCCCTCCTGACTTTGCAAGGTCTGGGATTGTAAATGTAGACTCACTAATGTAAATGTATAATTCCAAATGTATTTTTGAATATATTTTTGCCCAACAATTATTGTTTCTGCTGTGCTTGCTGGAATGACTTTTAGAACTTGTTCAATTTTGTGTAACCTACCACACTTTTCAAGTGCACAAAATTTTGAAAGCATCACTAACTAAGCTCACTACAAGTTTGTAACTTCGTTGCCCTTCTAGTGATTTTCTACATTTTATTACATGGCTCTAGTTTCAAGGATCACTTGCCATTGATTCCATGTATTGTATACACAACTACATAAGACTCAATGTAGCTATTATTGACCAGATTCCACTATTGAAATAGTCTACTTCTATACATCTCTACTCTTAACATTCTTATCAAAACATGATGTTGGTTTCAAAAAACGTACAAGTCCAATAATGTAAGTTTGAACCAAGGAACCATCCATTGCATGAATCACTACATCTTTTGGAAGAGCATTCATTTCTTCCTAAATAATTATGAGATTGCTTCAAGTGAATGGGGAGACATATGGTTGGTGAATAATGTCATCTACAACTTTTTTCGCATGACCTTGGAGCATCATCAATCCATGGAATGAATACAAAAATGAAAGGTGAAGAATGTTGGATTTGCTATGTACTCAACCATTGTATCTACTATGCCTTTTCATAGGCCAATGGGAGAGCAAGATTTGAAGTGAGAAAGAATGTCACATGGGTTCATGCCATCAATCCACTTACAATGGCATTGCATTCTCTATTTTTTAAGAATGTACTTAACATTCTTACCCTTCTAAACCTTGAATACTTGACACTTGTTGCCATTGTAGCAATAATAAAGGGTTCTTGCTAGAGTCGAAGGACTCAAAAGACAACCCAAACCTTTTGTTGAGGATTTCTTTTGAGAATTTTGGATCAATATTCACAAAAGATTCATCTATTGGCCTTAAGTTTAGTACTTGTCTATTTTTTAGAAACCATGTATGCATCCATTGATGACACTCTTACAATATTTTGAGCCTCCCTCTTAATTGGGGTATGTGATATTAGAGTCACTTAAATGACCACAAGCAATTGCTTATAGGATACAATGAGAACAAACTCTTCAATTATGCCAACTCTAAAAATGAGTTGGTCAAGAGTTATTTACACTAATATATCCCAGAAAGAATGCTAAGTAAAAATGCCAGAGTGGTCTAATGGATGACTTCATTATTAATTGGAGAAAAATAGAATGCACCTAATAGTAATTGGAGTATTCTAGTGACTACCTTGGTCATGGAGGGCCACATTCTTTAAAGGATATTTAGTATATCCAAATGCAAGTGATGTATGTAAAAAAGAGATTGATTTGGATGACTAGGACCTAGAGGAATTTTCTTAGGATTTTCATATTTTGGATTTGATGGCCAATCTATCATCATGAATAGAATGGCATTTGTTATATTAGTATGCCATGCCATTCAATTCCATTATGTATTCCATGGGTTTTTTTAATTTATAAAGTAGTCACCTTGATATGCACATTGTTTTTCATTTTTCATTGTCTTCTTTTTTTAGATTTAAGATTCTTTTCATTAAAATTTTCTACACTATTCAACTATGCTACCTTATAATATGTGAAAATTTCATTAGATGCTATATTTATCCATATTTTGGATTATTTTTTAATAAATTTGCCCCTAGTGTAAAGCAGGGTATATGCTCTTACCTTATTTTGATCATACTAGTCTTTGGAGTAACCTTGAAACGTCTAAACTTGTTTCAAGAATTGACTATTTGAGAAAAATCATTATAAAGTGCTATTTGAAAGCATATTTCGGAATAGAGAAACAAATAGAAGTTGTAGACTATGAGTGGTAGATTCCATCCTTACAGTTAGATTCACCAATGCTATCATCAATATTTTTTTATAAATTTTGAAAGGGAAATTTCATAATTCCTTTTAATTTTGATTACAAACAAAATATTACTATGGGTATCATTTTTTCAATACAATTTGTTGGAATGGATTGGAAATGAGGTTCTCTTCACATTGTGATTTTTTGAAATTTTTGTGCTCTTAAAATCTAGGAGCTCATTTTGGCAAATCCCATTTCCAACTAGAGTCAATGCAATTTTGGCTTGGTCAACCACTTGACATCTTTGCACATTCAGTGTAATTTTAGAAAAATATGTACTCTTGTAACACCGAATCCAACCCTTAGATAGGACAACAACTTGATAAAGTATCTCCCAAAATTAGGATGACTTTCATCCAAGCAGTAATGAGAACTGGCACGTCAGTTTCAATCTGTTCGTCCTCCATTTTTGGGACGTCGAAGGCTCCAGGAGTCCAGGGACAACATAGATATTGTCGCCCTTATAACGACACCTGGCCGAATCACATTAACTCTACCCAAGTGCACAAGTGTGACGGCTTTCGTCTGCCCCACCACTACCATCGGGATTGCAGCAATTTCGAGTGTCGTGGAGACTTTGCGAATTCGAGCAATCCGCCTCATCGTTGCGGCACCCACTCGCCACTTTGACGGATTCCTCGAAGATGGAGGTTGCGAGTCAGAATCCCACATTCGGGAGCTCTCTGTTCACTGTAAGCAACACCCATCCCTCCCAGCTCGTTCGAATGTTGCTGGTTCGAATGTTGCTCGTTCGAATGTCATTGTTCAAGAATCTAGGGTATGAGTTCAAATTTCGGCACGGTCCTAGTATGGGGGGCCCCGGGGATCCAGACCCGGCATCTCTTGATCGCACCCACTATTCGGGAGCTTCACGGACTTAGGGTTTACTTCCAAAGTTTCCCAAGAAAGCTTCGGCAGACTTCCAAAGTTTTCTTGGCAAACTTTGGCTTAGAAAATGGAGCCAATTCTTTTTGTTTGCAGGCTGTAGGTTCAATGGATGCTCAAGTCTCTTCCAAACTCTTACCGTGTTTGAAGTCTCACTAATGCCATTTTAGTTGCTTACTACCCGTTTACTCTGAAGAGTCCATGATCTGAATTCCCGGGGCCCCCATACTACGACCGTGCCCGAATTTCTATTGTTCCATTTCGTTACCTTGGGGCCATTTAAACTTTGGGTCAGCTGTCAGGTTAGGACTAAGACAGAGGTACGTTGTCACAAACACTATTTCGAGGGATAGAATGAATCAAACGCTACGTGTTGGAACATTAGACAGATGTTTTGCCAGTCACTATAGGAATTCCTATTTTCAGCTTGTGCACCATTTAACGGGTCTGAATGCTTAGGAAGTGATTGTAAAGTTTTTGAAGCGTGTGAGCGATCTCTAACCTTCTGGTGAAACTCTACTAGCACAAGGAATTCTAGAAACTTGATGCGGAAATGATCTGGAGCTTGGGTTTTCTCTGGGAGGAGAATTAAATTAGATTACGTAGAGCTTCACGACCCATGACGCGTGTGCAGGATGCCGCTTCGTCTTCTTCTGCGCTGGCTATACCCTCTGGGGTGAGTGTCGCTGCTAAGCGTGCAAGTGAGGAGCAAACAGAGGGGCCTGCAGTAGAAAGACTTTCCTCTGGTAAGTATACTGGTTCCTATTCACCAGAGTGATTTGCATGAGCAACCACCCCGAGGAAATGATCTCCGTAAGGCTAGTGGCTTGCATCATTGAGGATGTTTTTAGGTGGTGCAATCTAGTTTTGGTTTCACATGTGTACATGCCTGTAAGCAGGTACTGACAATGACAAGGACCCGTGTCATGCCCCTAATTCGACTGGTAATAGTAATGAGGCGTGGACTCTGGGCATTGAAGCAGTAATTTCAAGTAATGGGGTAATGGTCGGTAAGTACTTCTCTGGTTTCCTTGGCAGTTTAGCATCCCTGTCGTAACCGTTATATGGTACGGAGTATTTCGTATCTGCTAACTAAGTTAGGTCGACCTCCTACACTCAGAACTCTCTCTAGCTTGAAGAATAGGGATTTCTAATCTTAGACTAATTTGTATCTAAATGCTCAACCTTTCTCCCTGCAGAGGTTTATTATATGGTATGTCCATTTTTCAACGGATGTTCATACTGGAATCATCAAGGAAGATTGCGTAACAGGAAAGAACAATGAATGCTTTAAAGGAATCGATGGGATAGATTTTTGTAAGGAAATTCTATTGTTTATGTTGATTTTTAAAATGATCCTATTAGTGTGGCTTGAACAGTTCGGGGACAAAACAGTGTGTGATGTTCAAGCGACCCACCAGGTCGCAAACATGTCAACAGCCCAGTGAGTAACATGGTACTGGTAGTAAGTTGCATTTGCAGTCAGATGTGTCTGGGGTTCCATACCCGGTTTCGGTTTTAAGATGTCGGGTGGCCCATATGCAGGTGATATCTTTTGTCCCGATCAAGTTGGATATCGCAAAAACTATACAACGCAATTTATTGATCTTGAACGTCTACCTGTGGTAAGTGAAACAATCCGTGGAACAATGTCCTGTAAACGTATGTGTTTTCATTGTCTAAAATTTGGATCTCAATTCTGTTGTCCCTCTCATGGTATCCACTCTCTCTTATTGTCCGTTATCTAAGAAAGTTGGGTAAAAAGAAGAGATGCACAATATTTTCGAGTGATTCTTTAAGTCCAACTCTATTTTGCATGTTGTGTCTTTCCTTTGGGCTCTTATAATTAAGTTTCTTCAATACTCCAAGGAGTACATACCACCATTCTTGTCTAACTAAACCTCTTTGTAATCAATTCAAACATTGGAGTAATAGAATATGAGATATCAAGGTTGGAAGTGACAATGAGTGCATCCAATTGAAAAGTCGCATTAGAAACAAAGTATCCCATGAGATTATTTGCAACTTTCCGAATTCATAGTTTGTTCAATATTAGAGTCCCCCTTAAACTACTGGAATCTTTCCTAATCCATCTTGTCACCAAGAAAGTAAGATTGACCAATCTTGTTCCTTTTTAATGAACTCATAAGTGGAATCCAATGTAGCCATGTTGAGTTACATGCTTTGCTCTTAGCTTTGAGAGTTGCTTGAAGTCATGATCAACTTCCAATCTCCACATCTCTTATTCTATACCTTCAAAGTTTGAATTTATTAAAAAGGGATCCAAATAGTCTAGAATGGTGGATTTTCTCCATTGGTTTTTTAAAAAGTATTTTTATTTATACGAGATCAAAGGAAAAATGCAACATGAAAACTAAAGTTATACTTTATGGATATCTCTATTGCATACATTCTATCGTTTTAGTATGATTTTATAATTTTTTGAGTGTTCGCCCTCTGCACGTGGATGATATGGCACTTGGAAGTCCTCATCCGTTTTCCCTTCCCGATTGAGAGTGCTCAACTGAGATGTGACTTGTTGATTAAGGTCGAAGAAGACGGGAGCAAATCCAATCGGCCAAGAAGCGACAGTGGATCCCGGAAGGAAGAGTATGAGTATGATGATCTGAAGAAAAAGAATGATGATCTGAAGAAAGAAGATGAAGTTTTTGATATCATTTTGCAGCTGCGTCGACTTCTGTCAAATTTCCCAGGGACGCCGGAAGGAAAGATCATAATTGATCGAATTAAAAAAGAGGTATGATATCTATCATGTTGGTTCTGTTTGTGATACACCTGTTGCTGTGTTATATTATCTTACTTTCGCATGTTTGGTGTGTTTCAGGTGCTAGAGCTACCGGCAGCCAAGAGTGAAAAGATCGATGATATTTTGAACAAGACCTCATATACGAAGACTCTTCGGACGATGCACTTCCAAGGAGCCAACATGGCCCTGAAATCGAGCTTCTGCAGTAGTGATTGGCGTGATGATAATCGCTTTCCAAAGTTTAGCAACGACGATGCTGATTACCAGTGGTGGGACCAGAACTTCGATCTTAAGATATTAGAGAAGAGGTTCGGAATTTTTCGAGAGGCGGCTGAGAAGTCGAATCGGGAACTTGATATGTTCATGATCATCAAACTTGTTTCGGACTTGAACTCAAAACTTCATCCCCAACCAAGCGAAAACGAGCTTAATGAAAAGGATGAGGTCAAAATGCTCAGGCTTCTAACTAAGATTCGCGATCTAGTGGTAAGTGGTCTGAAGCATTATCTTTGGCATTTATTGATTCATTGTGTGGCAATTTTCTGTTGTCAAGATTCTGGAAGTAATAATTCGGCATCCAGTGTTGTGTCGAAAATGGAGGCAGGTGATTTGATTTCCCTCATGGAAATTTAAAGTTTCAGGAGAGTTCTGTTGAATACGTTGCAGGGGCCAGAAAGATTTGAGGAGTTACGGAAGACACGATTTGCAGGCCCCTGACGCTTTCCGGTAAATGATCATTCATCTCGCTTTCATTTCTTTGCCAGAACTTGCTTGCTGGATTCAGACGAACTTGCTTGTTGGTTGGAAATGTTGGTTGAGGCTGTTGTGTGTAGTCTTATTAGGAGTGTCTTTGTTGGCTACTATGGAGTTTGAGTTTCTCTCTGGATATGTATGCTGGGTGCTTTAGCCCCGAAGTTCCCAAGTCAAAATAGGAAGTCTTCCTTGGAAGTTAGTAGTCGACTGTCGTCATTTCCAAAGACGTGTTTCTAGCATTCAAAAATGTTAGACAGATAGAACTTCATATTTCTGTTGATACATTTTGTTCCCGTCCTTTATGTCAACTCTATAAAAGTGTCCAGTTTTGACCGTTTGGGCACTGAGAGCTTATTTCCATTGGCACTGGACCAGGAGTCTGGGATCCAACGTTGCATTTTCAGAAAGTTAACACGCAGCTGGATGCTGGATCCCTGGCGCTGAGCGCAAGCGACTTGAAATGGGTTTGTAGGGGTTAATGATCGGCAGTGATGATGTGATTTTAAGCCTTGTATTTGTACAGGGATACGGGAGAGACGGGCTGCAATATTCGGAGGCCCTCTTCATCACAAACTTTGAGCGAGCTGTTTCTCAAGATTGGTTGTCTGGGGTTACCTCCCCCATGCTCTAATTGGATCCAGGTCCGTGGCATAGGCATGGCCATGCTTTACTTTCTTTAACCCCTAAACGACACGGCGGACGTTTTTTGTTCGATGAACATCAAGGAGTTCTTCTCTGTAGGACAGAATTGCAACTATTCATCCTCGGAATTAGGGGTGGAAAGTGAAGATCTTTTACAGTAGTTTGACCTCGAATGGATATTTTTGGTTTTTTTAAAGCAGATGATGTCACACGGTTCCAAAAAGCCTGATTTTCACAGTCACCAGCCCAACGCTCAAGGGTTAAGGTAAACTTGTCTATGATAGGTCAATCTTTCATGACAAGCTCCTAGAGAACTATCCATGAGAGGCTTATATTAAGTCATGACAAATTTTTTTGATAAATGGAATTAGGATTAGAATAGATTGATTTGTGGTCATAATTAATGTATTGGGAGATGATTATGGAGTTAGTAGTGACTGTCTGAGGACACTTACACATTTGTAGTGTAAACTTGTTATAAAATGTTATTCCTTTATTTTTTCATGTCATGATTCTATTAGGAAATTTTGTAGCTATGTTAGAAAATGTTGTGCCTACTTTTGGTGTAAAATCACCATTATGGATAGATTTTTTTCTGTTTGGGGTAGTCTAGAGACTTTGTTATGCCAATTGGGCTGTACACTCCAAAAATTCATAAAAAATTCTTATTTTATCCAAAAAATAAAATTTTGTTTACTTCATTTCTCACATTTGTCCTTGTATGGAAAAAAATTTGAACTTTTTTGCTAATGGCAATAGGGCAGACCACTCATTCTGCTTGTCATAGGCAGGATTACTTTACATCATGGTGAGACGTGTGCAAGGCATGCTTCTTCCTGGGACTCAATGGTTGGGAGTTTTGCAGGAGTCTTACAACCTGCGCTAGTGTGACGTTGGGTTCCCTTGCCGCCCTGAAAAAGAAGGGCAGGCTTGCTTTGGTCAGTTGACCATGGTTGTGAGCAAACCAACAATGCCTCTGGGTTGCCTTCCCTGTGAGGAAGGGATGGTCGAAAACTGTGTTGATGTGTGATATGAGGACATAGTCAATGTTGCCTTACAGTCCACCCTTGATATCTGTTCACACTTGGGAGCAAGAAAACTTGTAAGACTTAGGTAGTTTTAACATTTTCAACACTTATTGGGGGTAGCATAGACAATTTGTAACACTCACATGAATAACACTTAAGGTACGTTCCCACTTGGCGTTACGAAGGTATTAAGTCAACTGTAAATCATCGGGCGTTCCCACCTGACTGCTCCACTATCTACTGAACCTACTTGGCAGTCGAGGTGGCATCGACCTGAGAGCGCTCCTACGACCACTTAATACCTCTGTGTCGTTGGCCCACCACAGTGACATTAGTTCGTAATAACACCTTAAAAATCTTCAGAAATTGAAGATTTAGTGTGCTAACAGCCGCTCTTACCTATATGCCGGGTCAAGGCCCATTACATAAGAACATTGGCAACCCATAGCCGAAAATAGCGGGGACCCAAGTAGAAAAATTGGAAGAGGTCTATGACTTTTCGGCTCTCACCTCCTAAACATTTGTAAGGCTTTATTGAAGTGAGAATGTGTAGGTAATCTGTTTATACAAGTGGGGTGATGGGAAGTAAAACAATCCATGTGGGATATGTAAATTAGGATTAGTAGATGTTCAACCGCTCATACCTAATTAAGTCAAATGCAGGAATTGTGTTAAATGTAGAACTTCAAACCTCGTTTAGGCATAGTAGAATAATTTTTTCCAAGAAACTTTGAATTAAGAAAATTTGGGAAATCAAGTTAACTTTCATCTCCAAAAATCCGTTTAAGATTCTGATCCTCCAATAAAAGTTAGAGACAAAATTCAAAGAGGGGTTGGAAGGAACATTTTCTTTGGCTTTGTGCAACAAGAAGTGAAATACTTTTCATTATTTCATCCACAAAGTGCACTTCCTCAAAATCTTTAATCCTAAAAAGAGGAGACTTGTGAACAAGGTATTTTGTCAAAAATGATCTAATATGCAATGATTATTGCAATAGTGTAGTGTGAATAACAACATTGAAGAGAAACAAGTTCTCATGGACACATGTCATGTGTGTAGCCCGACTTCCCCTTGAATTAGCTTTGTAGATTGACTAAAGTAAGTAGATCCACTATTGAGATTGGAGTTCAATTCAAAGCTCTAGTTTTAGATCAAATTTAATTTTATTGTATTCTAATGTAGTTTTTATTGCATTGAGTTAACAACTGGGACTCAAAGTTTTAGAGTTGGATTAGATAGTCACCATTTCATGAATTCAATGAGTACACTACACATGGCTAAAGGCTCATTCTTTGTTTCATTCTACCAAGGGTGCTTTTGGATTTCCATTGGAACTATGTAAGGAAGTAAGAGACATATTAGAATCGCCAAAGACCAGAATAGTCCTTCTCTCCCGCCCACAATGGGAAGCTATATGTTTTTACTTTGACCACCCTATAATGTATCATTTTTTTTCAAAAAATGAGTTGATTGAAATGCATGTAAAATTAATCCTAATTTTTCGTTCTCATGCATACAAAAAATGTGAATCAAATAACTATATCTATGTACAATGACCAAACAATCCACAATGGGCTTCTTGCTTCAATTTGAATAATTTTTTTCAAAAATTGTGTTATCTCTTTTGCTACACTAATAATTGTATTCATTGTCACCACAACAAATAGATTTTAAAATGATATAAATTTCTCCTTTTGACATATACTTTGCCAACTATGTTTATAGGAATTTTGTTTCTTTGAATTGTATTGATGTCTACATTCTTAGTAAAAATATTCATCTTTTGTAGAAAATTACAACCTTCAATAAATAGCTAGGTATGGATGACACTAAATATTTTTTTAGTGTAGCATGGTCCCAATATGGAAATGAAAAAAATGGTTCAAATATATTGCAAAATCAATTCGCAATAAGCTTACGATGAGTTAATGGCATCCAACACATTTTGGGTGTCCCAAATGTGTGTGTTTTTCCTCATTGTGGAGTGCAACTATAACCTAAATCCCCTATATGCACCACTAACCCAAGACCATCATCACTTAGTGTACATCTTTAAAATCAATATGTACCTATGTAGAAGAACAATTTTATAACCTCTATCAAAAAATGATTTGACCCATCATGACTTTTGCATACAATATTCAAATGTTGCATTCTTTGGTGTGTTGGAAGCTCCTTTCACTTGCCAAGAAGAAAATACGAAAATTTGACTCTTCTAATAATAATAGTAATTAGGTAGAGTAGCAAAAAGTGGCAGTCAAGGAGATACCTACTTTAATCCTTAAAGTGCTTGAGGTACAAAATTCTCTTGTCAACAAAACTTTGAAGTTAAATATAAACTAACTAAGTTCCTATTTGTAGTATTTTTTATTTTGAAATTATTTTGGAAGTTTAGTTTTAGCATCAAAAATCAAATGATGAAAATGAATCATTATGAATTTTCGATTCAACATTTTGTGCAAGGGTGTCCATTTCAAATCCTGATTTTCTAGTATCAAGGGCTTTCAAAGACACTAGATCTTACAAAGAAAATCACATGAAAAATTCATTTAAGAAAGATAAAAGGACAAATTTTGAGAAGCTATAAATTCATTGGGGTTATGCATATTCTGTCCTTTAACCCTCATATTTCTTTAGTGACCAATTTTTTAGATTTGACATGTGAAAAGAGGATTGAAAGACTTCAAATTGGTTTCATAGTTTGAACACCCTCATGATCAAACATTACAATCTTTCAATTCGTAAGTGAAATTGTTAACTTTTCTTTTCCCATTTGAAACTTGACATGTTAGGTTTGAATTTGTATGGTTACAATTTTAAAAAATTGATAGAACTTATGAAAATGTTGGCTTTTAGTTCAATTTAGAGCAAGTTTCAAGAAGCTCAAAAAGGCCTTGGGCATTGAGGGGTTAATATGCAATGAAACTTTAGGGGTTTGTCCCAACCCCTTTTTGAACTTTGTCCCAAACTTTTAATTGGATACTTAGAATCTTAAACAAATTTTTCGAGATGAAAACTACTTTGATTTACCAACTTTTCTTAGTTCAAAGTTTCTTGAAAAAAGTTATTCTACTATGTCTACATGAGGTTTGAAGTTCTACATTGCACACAATTCTTGCGTTTTGACAATGAGTGGTCAAGCTCTCATCTTCAAATTGTCCCATATCCTTTGAAGATTCATGATAGATATGAATTTTATTATAAAAACCATCTCTCTTCCCCATGTTTAGAGTTCATATTTAGAGTACATGTGTTAACATTGTATTTTAGTGGAATTTTCTCTGATACTTAGAAACTCATTATAAATCCTTGTCAATAGATTTGGGATGGTGACATGTTTATTTTTGAATTCATTCAAAGTTTGAGATTTAGACTATTTTTGGCCATCGGATCAAAATCGGTAATTGGCTGTGTTGGGGTATATGAGGTCCTTCATGATAAGTACCAATCATGTGGGAACTGAGCCTTAGTAAGAAACTATCAGCAGATTCCGAACCTGAACTGCCAGAAAAAAAAATGATTTTCTTTTATTGACGAAGTTTTATCTTTAAGCTCACAGTGTTTGCAAACGCCAGGTGGGAACGGCCCTTTATGTGATTTTGGAATTAACAACAATAACACTTATAAAAATAAAGGATGAAAATAAATGAAATATGAGTGTCATCATACATCAAAGCATAATGGAAGAATGAATCTAAAGTAGTTTGATGAGATTCTTATATATGTCCTCAATGATATTAGAGGATCTCTTTCTTTTGCACCAAAGCAAAATTCAAAGTCTTTCCCCATTGTAGACTCCTAAACTTCTAGCCTCTTCAAATCATCAAATCATGAATTTGTCACAACATTATAACATTGTGAAATCTTCAAATGGCACATCATTAGAATATAAAGAAATTGATGCAAGGGAGCTTGAAGTTTAAATCCCAATGATGTTGATGAAATGATGGCCAATATTGTTTCCATGATGTGCAATTTATGGTGTGGAATGAATGATTTGTGAACACTATGAGTTATATATGGTACTATTAATGCCAACTACAACATGATATGTACATTACATGATGGACATAATTCAATTTCACCTAAATTACAAATTTTCATAGCCTCACTTTCATCCAAATTACTGTACCATTTATCAAGGTGAATTCATTGAAGAGGGGAGCATAATTTTTATAAATTCTCTTACTAGTTAACAATGAATACTTATTAGTGTATTTTTTGGAGTTTTGGGGTGGAACCCAATTTTCTTTAACACATATGTGATTTTAACACTTATCGGGGTAGTAGATATTGAGGGTGGATTGTACCATCTTATACCCTATAGTACCTAGCAACCAAGTTATGACTCCCTATTGTGCCATTTCAAAGAATTTTCCACACTATAGATTATTATTGACTTTTTTAGTCTTGTGTAATTAACATTCAATTCTTGTGTACTCCCAATCAAACAAAAGATATTTTATTTTCAAAGAAACTAAATTCCATTTTTGGTCATTATTTCATTTAATATTCATGGTTCTACTTGATAATTGATTGAAAAACATTGGGCAATGAATTTTTAAGATTTTATTGCTTAGAGTTGTAGGAAGCATCCAAACACATCTTTCATAGGAAAGAAATGCTTTAACCTTTAAAGGACATGGGGGATTTGCTTGAATGCATTTTCAATGAATAGTATTGCATATCTCCTCATTATAGTATTATTTGACTTTTTAAACCCCAAAAGGGCCAAGTCTCCATTTCACGTATGCAAGAAATCTTAGGTAGGTTCCTATGAAGTCATTTTTGGTTAGATGTACATGAAAATTGGACACAGTGTGAACACATGTATAATCATAATACCTAGGGCAGAATGTTGGCTTGAACAATATCATATTATTGTTCTTGTATTACTTTGTCTAGGTTGTCACGATTTATTAAAAAACAAAACACTTTATAACTAATATTATTGCTCAAACAAATCTGAGACAAGCATTTTGGTTTTAGAAAGATGAAAGACTCAACAATGTTTGTTTCATCCAGGTCAAATACATCAGGGAATAGGCTTTTAGAATGTGACTGTTACAGAACATAGGAAGACAAGTACACAGGATGAAGTTTGAAATGTGGTTAGGCGGGTGGCAAAACTCTTGCAAACCTTCTAGTCTTGGGGTTGAATCTGGAGGAGGTGGGTGCAGGGCGCCTGGTGTATGGCTTGCTGGCATGGGTGTCTGGTAGCTAATTGGCATTGTTGGACCATGTTGCCTGCAATTCACAGTGTACCTTCAAAGTGAGGTGTCATGTGACTCGACATACAACATGTAGTGCGTATTAGTGAATATGAAGGCCTGACTTGAAAAAAACATACTGGGCTCTATTTGCATTATTGTTTAAGGGTTAATGAGGTTTATGAAACTTTTGTGAAGCACACTAATTAAATTACAGTCACATCAATATCGTTCCATTACCGGTCGAGCTCAACTACTGTAGCCAGGGATCGAGTACGTATACTCAAATAAATCATTAGTGAACACTAAATTCCAAGCAAGCTCAGTAGACTTCTTACGCTAAAATGTTTCAGCCAATTGCAAGGAGACTACAAATTTCAGTTCAAGCTTTCCCCTGTAACCAAAGTAAGATTAATGTCATAGCAACGAGAATATCAAGCTAGCGGAGATCGATCAAGTACACTCTCACTCATTCAACTACTACAGTAGGAAATCAATGGGAGGTTCTCTACAGCTGCAACGTTTCATCTAATGCAAGGAGTCGAGCACCTTCAGATTCCCATGCATCTTCCGCCTAAGGCAACAGTCCATTTTGAAATGGGAATGCTTTAGAAGCGCTCCACTCCAATAATTTCTACTCTCACTACTGAAAGACTAGTTACTGAATATGATGCTCCGTAGGTTGGAAGATGCATACTAGTACCTTGTTTAAACAGTATGAAAATATTTTTCAGAAGCACGCAGCTGTGTTCGAACTCTGGGCTTCCGAAGACGTTTCGGCTTCACAGGGGGGTCCATGGTCTCCAATGGCGATTGTGTGAGTGGGACTGCATCGCTACAGCCGTCCTACATCAACATTGACCACATAATGCTCAAACATTCAATAATGCTCATACAATTTCCCTTTATTTCATAATCCTAGCAAATGTGATTTTAAGATTAATGAGAATTAAAGTGTGAGCAATGGAGAGGTGTCGTCTAGAGAATGAAGTTTTCAATTAATCATGTCTCACACTCTCACTGGAAGGGAGAGTAACGGATGCTGCTAGGATGCCACTCATGCAGGCCAACACAAATATGGGTTTAAAAATTAAAAATGAACGATGAAAAGGAAATTATATTATTCAATCTTAGCAATACACCTGACGTGTTACTTTCAAAGTCTACTTCTAATTTGCAAACCAATTTAATTACACTTCCAATGCACATTGATAGGTTCGCAGAGCATGGAAGAGTCTAGAGAACAGTGTTCACAGGTTACAAAGGTCCTGTCTACACTTCACTATTCCACAAAGCTTCTCGATGCCCTCGGTGGTCTAGCTGTATTTCGCCGTCAGTCCATGCCATACATTAAAATTAATTAAAATTAATGGCGGTATTCCATACGCCGTTTTTCCATTCATTTCCTTCTTCAGCTCTAAATTCTACGAACTGTACATGGATTTCAGAATGCACGGTCTAAAAGTAACAAGTGCAAACTTTGTGTAAACCTCAATGTACTTGGTAACAATCCTATTGACAACATTGATAAGAATAACACACCTGCGGCGTTGTATGCGCGACCATCGTCACTTGCAAATGCGGCAGCAGCTTGGGTCCCCCGCCAGGATGCTGGCGCGCTAGTCTCTTCATCTGCGGATCGGGCTGTCACACCCAGCCATGTGCCCTCAGAAAGGCTTGGAACAAAGACCAATCCAAAACGCAAGGAAATGACAAACAAGAAACTATCAGTGTTCATTGCCAGTAGACTCAAGAGGGGCAATTCAAGAAGACTTCCAGAGCCCACACAAACTCTGGGCTTCCGTGAACATGTCAAGTAGCCAAGTGCTTCGACTTGCATGTGAGTTAATATATTGAGATTCCTTCAATACCATACAAGACCAAAGCATTACTAGCTAGGCCTAAACCTCAGCTCCACAAACATAGAGCTTCTTAATGTGACCGGGAGCCTGCTAAACCCAGAGCAAGAAGGCTTTTGATCTTCCTTTTCTTATCATCCAAATCCATACAATCTTCAAATTTCACTCTAGCAGCAATGGCGTCATCAACGACCGAAGGAGAATTGCAGCAGCAGCTAATCCGCAGTCAAAATGTACGTACTCACTCTCTCTCTCAGTCTACCGACCCCAGACACCACTCACCCAAGTCCATTTCAACGCATTCAAAGCTCCAAAACTCACCAGCTTCAGACGCTACAGCTGTGTGCTAGCTGAGCTAACTGGAGATGAAACATAGGAATGTATAGAAAACTTAGCTAAGTTCAGTAAAGAAAGAAGAAGGAACTTCTCGGGAGGGAGCAAATACACTATTGTAGTTGAAATATTGATACGAATGACACACTAACCTTGCGAGGCTGTATGCAGATTTCCAACTAAAAAGCAATCCCCTGCCTCAGCAACCAGTTCAGCTGAAATCCTAAACCCTGAATACCATTGAGGACTCAGAAAATCATTAAACCTCAACAACGAAGGGGCTCATCAATTTTGAGAACATGCAGTGACTTCTATAATTTGCAAGTAGCGTGACTTCGTGAGTGACCTTGCGGCCAAGCTGCAATAGACATTGCGAGATGTACTAAATGCGATTCTTCACTCAGCCATCACTCGACCTCAGCGTTGTCCTCGCAAGACGTTCTGTTTCTTCCTCACCTGGAAGCCTGAAAATCAAACTAGGAAAAATATCTCAGCTCCAAAATTGATCTGATAGCAGCAACAAGCGCAAGGATCTGCAGGCTTTTTACAAAATTGAGTTCCATTTTCGACGTTTCTGGGTTGTTTCGGAAAAAAAATTGAACCGCAGGAATCGATCCTGGGTGCACTTAATTAACTTGCATTGCAACTCAAATTGGAAATGACTAAACTTGCAAAGTAGTTTCGGAATCAATTGGAGAAGACAAACTCAGAGTGATTGCTGATTGTTGGGTGGATGCAATATCCGGATTGATGCATGGAGTCTCCCGATCCCTGGACTTTGCAAGGTCTGGGATTGTAAAATATGTAGACTCACTAATGAAGATGTATAATTCCAAATGTATTTTTGAATACATTTTTTGCCCAACAATTACTGTTTCTGCTGTGCTTGCTGGAATGACTCTTTAAATTCGTTCGATTTTGTGTAACCTACCACACTTTTCAAGTGCACAAAATTTCCAAAGCTTCACTAACTAAGCTCACTACAAGTCTGTGACTTAGTTGCCCTTCTAGTGATTTTCTACATTTTATTGCACGTCTAGTTTCAAGGATCAATTGCCATTGATTCCACGTACTGTCATAGGGAGATCGGGAGGGTGATACGGGGGGTATAGTTACACACTCAAATATTATACCCCCGTATCACCCTCCCGATCTCCCTGTGTGTATACACAACTACATATGACTCGATGTAGCTAATTTTGATCAGATTCCACTCTTGAAATAGTCTACTTTTATACATCTCTACTCATTAGAGAAATTTTGGACTCTCCGGAGGGCTGCGAAGGTTTGACAACCCACTCTATTTCAAGACCCCTGCAAGGCTACTAAAAGAAGAGAATCTCTGACAAAAATAAGATTCACCTTGTGTGAATATCGGGAATGAAAGGGAGTATATTTTAATTTCTTATTCTCTTTTGAATATAAAATTGTAGTTGCCACAACCATCCTCTATTAAACTACTTGTGTACCAATTCTCTGACAATTGACAAGACAATGATTAGCAGAAATCGGGGAAAAGTTTCTCCGTAAGCCAAAAAGAAAGTAATGTTTGGGTCTCTTCTGGTGCTTCTTAATAGCCCTGTGGAGAGTTGAAATTTTCTCTAATGTCATAACATTCTTAACAAAGTCTGTGGGCTTTAAAAAACAAATAAGTCCAATAATATAAGTTTGAAGCAAGGAACCATCCATTGTGTGAGCCATCCCATCCTTTGGAAGAGCATTAATTTCTTCCTAAAGAATTATGAGATTGCTTCAAGTCAATGGGAAGATATAAGGTTGGTGAATAATGCCATCTTTCACCTTTTTTGCATGACCTTAGAGCATCATCAATCCATGAACTAAATACAAAAATGGAAAGTAAAGAATGTTGCATTTGCTACGTACTCAACTATTGTATCTACTATGCCTTTTCATAGGCCAATGGGAGAGCAAGATTTGAAGTGACAAAAGATGTCACATTGGGCTCATGCCATCAATCCATTTACAATGGCATTGCATTCTCTATTTTTTAAGAATGTACTTAACATTCTTACCCTTCTAAACCTTGAATACTTGACACATATTGCCATTGTAGCAATAACAAAGGGTTCTTGCTAGAATTGAAGGACTCAAAAGACAACCCAAATCTTTTGTTTAGGATTTCTTTTGAGAATTCTGGATCAAGATTCACAAAAGATTCACCCATTGGCCTTAAGTTTAGTCCTTGTCTATTTTTTAGAACCCATGCATTCATTGATGATACTCTTACATTATTTTGAGCCTCCTCTTAATTGGGGTATGCAATATTAGAGTCACTTAAATGACCACATGTAGTTGCTTATGGGATACAATGTGAATAAACTCTTCAATTACACCGACTCTAAAAATGAGTTGGTCAAGAGTTATTTACACTAATATGCTCCAAGAAGAATACCAAGTAAAAATGTTAGAGTGGTCTAATGGATGACTTCACTATTAATTGTAGAAAAATAGAATGCACTTAATAATGATTGGAGTATTCTAGTGACTACCTTGGTTCTGGAGGGACATATCCTTTCATGGATATATAGTATACCCAAATGCAAGTGATGTATGTAAAAAAGAGATTGATTTGGATGACTAAGACCTAGAGGAATTTTTTAGGATTCTCATATTTTGGATTTGATGGCCAATCTATCATGATAAAATAATAATGACATTCTTTGTAGTACTATGTCATGCCACTCAATTCTATTATTTATTCCATAGTGTTTTGAAATTTATAAAGTAGTCACCTTGATATGCACATGGTTTTTCATTTTTCATTGTGTGCTTTTTTTAGATTTAAGATTATTTTCATTAATATTTTCTACACTATTCAACTAGTATGTTACCTTATAATTATATGTGAAAATTTCATTAGATGCCATATTTAATCATATTTTGAATTTTCTTTTAACAAATTCAACCCTCGTGTAATGTAGGATATATGCTCTTACTATACAATTTTGATCATAATAGTCTTTAGGTTAACCTTGGAACATCTAGACTCATCTCCATAATAGATGATTTGAAAGAAATCATGATAAAGTGCTATTTGGAAGCATATTTTGGAATTGACTTGCAAACATAAGTTGTTGATTGTAAGTGGTAAATTCCATCTATATGATTAAGATTCACCAATGCTATCATCAATATTTTTTTATAAATTTTGAAAGGAAAATCTTAGAATTCCTTCTAAATTCAATTACAAGAAAAATATTATCATTTTTTAGTACAATTTGTTGGAATGGATTTGAAATGAGGTTCTCTTCACAAGGTGATTTTTTGAAAATTTTGTGCTCTTAAAATCTAAGAGCTCCTTTTGGCAAATCCCGTTTTGAACTAGAGTCAATGCAATTTTGGCTTAGTCAACCACTTGACATCCTTGCACATTTAGTGTAATTTTAGAAAAACATATACTTTGAAAACACAAATTCCAACCCTTAGATTTAGAACAAAAACTTAATAAATTATCTCTACAAATTGGATTAACTTTCATAACAACAATAGGGAGGATAAAACTTTAGTTTCAATTTATTAATTGTCTAGAAAATGGTCGTCAGAGTGCTTAGAGTTACATTGCCTGAAAAAAAAATTATTTCTCTATATTGGTTACAGCTTCTCCTTACAAATAAAGGCATTGCCTCTTTGAATGTTGTTTTGGTTGTATTATATGGTTTTGTTATATAATTTAATAATTTTGATTTTACTTGATAATTGATTGAAAGAGATGTAGGAAGCATGAAAGAACAAAAATATGATGTATGAAGAGTTCAATGTGAGGTGTTATTTGACCAAACTTTGTAAACTACATATTTCTTTACGTTAACTAGATTTTGGCAAAGTAATTGTACCATTATATTCAAAGGTGCAAAATTAGTCAAAGTAAAAGCATTAGAATAGCAAAATCAAATTACAAAATGTATTCTACATTGTACAAGATTATTGAAATGACATTATAATATGTCTATAATATGGTAGCCGGGTACTAGATATTTGAGGATATAGTGAGAATTTCTTTATTGTCTTTTGGGTAGATAGTGAGGTAGAGGTATCCACCCTAAGGACAAACCTATGTTAAATTCATTATTATTTAAATTTAATTTAGTTACCCCTCTTATCACCCCCTTTTAAAAAAAAAAATAATTTAATTAAGTTCATTTCAGCTTAGGTTCGTTCACTCCTCTCCATCTCTTTGTAATTTTTACATGCTATTGTGATGGCATTCAATAATTATGGGATATCTCCCAAAATATTTGTACCATATCTATATATGTAATCTATACATATGGTATCCGTAATATGTACCATATCTAATATTATATTATGTATTCTATATTTAGATGGCTCAAATCATATCTTAAAGATGAATGGCTTGTGATTATTTAAGCAATCAATGACATTCAAGGGGGGAAGCATTTTCTAAAAAATAAATCAACAACTTGTGATTTTTGGCATTGGAAGGGGGGTAACTAATGCTAACACTAGGAGGTGTCCTATCTTTTGGGTGGATAGTCAGTGAGTGTTACAGTACACTCAAATTGATCTATGTCCAATAAATTTTTTTCGGGAGGTTCAATTTCAGGAATCAAATAATTTCATGAATGTTCAATTCATTATTCTAAAGATATGGGACAATGCGCTTGTGTATCCAGCCTTATTTGCATCCACTTATATGAGTCTATATCTCCAAAAGTGTGTATCTATATATGTTTTCATATGTATTTTATATTTATTTTATTTTAAGGGAATTTTTTGGTGATGTAGGTGAGTTTTTTTGTTTTTGTTTTTTAAACATATGGCCTTCAAGGACTGCAGCAAGGACTAACCTGACACAGCCATGGTAAACCATGGACTAATCCTTGTCAAGAACAAGTGGAGGAACAAACCCCCTCCCCATGTGAACAAAGCTCTCATGGCGGGCGAGGTTTTCGAGAACTTAAGTGGCAACCATGATTTCTTTGTGGAAACAAATGGACAATTTCCATTGAGGCAGACATGATTTTTGAGTGCATTCATTTGGCCTTACCATCCTTTATGTGTACCAAGATATACACCTAGGACTAAAAGTGTCTTTTGGATAGTCAAGCAATCTTGAATTTTCTCACATATAAGAATGAAGAATTTTCATTCAATTTTTTGTTTGCAACTTTATTAATGCTATGTCCACATTGAGTGAAGTTCAAGTCATACTATTTTTTTTTTTAATTTCATATTGGAAAGACAATTTATTAAAAAAAAATGGTATACCAATACATTATTTTGTAGTATTTTGAGCTTTAATGCTTCAATATAATTTGATTTTGACATTCAATTTGATTTTTGGTGCTTTTATGAGCAACATTAACAATTATATGAAGCTTTTGAAGTTTATACTTGGCATGAAATTTTCTAAAATCCTAAAAATGAGAGTATATTGAAGTTTGAAGTTGAGGATTTACCACCATATTTCTAAATATGGAGTGCTGTGAAAAAATCTTTTTATTATATGGTTCTATTTTATGAAGTAATTTTCTTGTAAGATTTTCAGATTTTTTACCATGTTTTGTATCTAGTGTGAATACTTTTGAAGATTTCTTCACTTTCATATTAGCCTGTTATCTCGCCTTATTCAAGGGAACCGTTTATGATATGTATAATAAATTAGTGGCACACCATTATACATAAGGTAAAATAGCCCATTGTGGTCAAATGACCCATAGTGGTCACCTAGGAAGTCACCCCATTGTAGGTTTTTTCAGACCCTATCATGGGTTTTATTAGTAAATGAGATTTGGACCACAATCAATGTCTTACTTGACAGTAATGGAGTGATTAGTGACTTCATTAGGAACTTCTAACTTTTTAGTGTAATTTCATTGTAGGAAGTGAGTTTTTTAGGCCTTTCACATTAGAAATTATTGTGATTGCTTTCGGTGTCTAAGATGAGTATGATGGATATAGATTTTGTTGGTTCTAGGGTAGTCTACAGACTCTTATAGGCCATGATGGGTTGAACACTTCAAAAATTCATAGCAAATTCATACTTTGTCAAAAAAATATAATTTCAAATGCTCTCAATGTTTCTCACACTTGTGTTTATGTGGGAAAAAAATGAAAAAATTTCAGCAATGGCATGAGTACGAACTCCTAATTCTGGCTGCAATGGGCTGTTTTATCTTATTTTGTGGTAAGGGTGTTCATTCTAAACCTCATGTCTGACTCGAAACAATGTCAGTAATCCCTAAACGTGCCATTATCCAAAAAGTAGGTGCACCTTGGTCAAACTTCAATGTAACTTTCAAAGAATTCATTTTTGGCTTGAAATAACTAAGAAAATGAAACCTACAGAGATATCTTTGTAATCCATTTCAAAACTTTAAGAAAATCCAAAATTTCAATGAAGTATTGGAACTAGAACATCCATATATTAGAATCTAAACAACACAATATAGTATACATCTTTATTATTTGTATTTTCTCCCTTAAAAATGACCTTGAAGTTTAAATCACAAAATATTGATTTTGATTCTAGCTTGCACTTTGGTCTAAATCCCAAATTATTGTAATGTATATTCTAATTGATGTAATTTTAACTCTAAAAGGACAAGACCATTACAAAAGTATTTTGCCAAAAATGATTTGATTTTTAGACCAATTGGTTTTTTTATGGGCCCCGTTAGGAGACACTTATGCTTCCCTAACGGGGAACTTCAGTGAATTGCTAGGAACATTGACGTCGGGAATGGGGGAGCCGTCGTCGCCATCACCGGCACTCGCCTGTCCATCGCCGGAGCTTGATCGCCAAAGCTTGTACGTTGACATGGAACTTGGAAACTAGGGATAAGAGCTCGAAGTCAGAATGTAATTGATAGGAATGTCCGAAGAAGCCCTCGCTTTAGGATTGAACTTCGGTATCTTGAATTCACCCGCAAAATTGACGAGAGAAAAGTGTCACTGGCTTCGACAGCAAGAGCTTATTCGTCAAAGTCGAGTCTCCACAAACGAGGGCTATGGGGTGGGGCGAGAGTGACAAAATTGTCGAGGCACTTTGAAGACTTTTGAAGATCTTCAATTGCAATTCGAGTCATCAAGCACTGGGTGATGGGATTTCAGTAGCACCTCATCTCCCAGTCTACAAACAATGGCTGGATCTAACACTTGTCTACCAGCAGATAAGTCCATATCCCTGAGTTCCTTGTTATCTCCATCACCCTGCTCTTGACCACTTGCAACATAATAGAGGGATGTGCATAGAATGAGAAGTCCACGTATGGAGATGCACTCTCCTATGATTGTCAATTGACAAGTGGACGTCATCCAATCAAATATGTAGACATCATGACACATTCCAAAGATATACATGGAATGTGCAATTACAAAGTGAATCGTTAGAGAGGGTTGAGAGTACTTCAGATAATCAACAGAATGTAGAAATATAACATTCTATGGCACAAATGAAAACCCCAATGCCAATAAGCATTTCACATAATATCTAGAAGTGTTGCAAATGCATCAAGAGCTACCACAAGGCTAGGGCTGAATATGGCAGCCAATCTCAAGGAATGCGAGTTCAATTTCTAATAGAATCCTAACATTAAATTTGTAGACATAGGTAGAAGAATCAAACAGCATTGCACTAGAGTGCTCGAACTGTTTGTCATGATGTAGATGTTTCGTAACGGCCATTATTGCAAATCTGTGACTAAAATGCAACCCTTACAATGAAATCCAATTGTAAGGATTACAGCACAGTGATATCAACCACAAACAAAATCCTGTAATCTGATTCGTTAGGCTATGTGCTAAATACAAGGTCATCAATTTGAAAAGGACCTAAAATGCCACACATGATCTAATGGAATTCTGCACAATACCCCCACCAATGGGGCCTATCACTCAAATGGTACAGCCAAACAAGTAGGGTACCAAGAATGACGTCTATCAACACCCTACTTACTAACCACCCAAAAAACAACTTGATTGCCTCATCACTGCCCAACTAAACTGCTTTAAGCTTACAAACAAGACCAGAAACCCCACAATACAACACATAGCCTCTCTCAACTCTTGATGGAAACTCAAGAGTCAAGACCACAAATGTAGACCCCCCTCTACACCCACCCACCCAAAAAAATCAAAACCATCCTCCAATTGACACCCCAAGAACAACGTTGCTCTAACTAAACCAATGCCTCTTCTCTAAAAATAATGCTTTTCGTCACTACCAAGAAAAGAACAGCAACTATGACGCAACAACAGCACTCCGGAAATGTCGAGTTCAGGGAACGAACACTGAGGGCTTAGGGTCTCTGGACTAAAAATCACTTCCGTGTTTCTTCTTCTCGATGCCAATCCCAACCTCATGATTGCAATCGATTCTTGGTTTGCATCATAGTCGCCATTGTAGATGATCATTAGGTGTGGGTTTTTATGTGGAAATGGCAATCACATCTTGTCTTTTTGGATTAGGTTTAGGGTTGGTTTGATATTGCATCACTTGATTAAGTAGCTGGATTGTAATTGTTGTTGTTGAACCGAGTTGGGTTGATTTTGATTGATTTTTTCATTAGTTGTGTTGGTTTTTAAGTTTTCATTAAGTTTCGATTGATTGAGATTGTAGGATGGTGCTTGTAGTTAGATTGATTTCTGGTTGGAGTGACAATTTGGGTGAGGAGTTTTGATAGAAGGCAGAGGCAATGGGGAGCTCCATCAAAGTGCTTCGGGAGCAGATGACCTTTCTATTAGCAAGGCCTTCACGACTCTACAGAATTGCTAGTGAATATTTATAGTTTGGTTCATAATCTTGAAGATTGTTGTTGCTCTTATGATTGTAAGTTTTTTTTGAAACTATGGCTCTTTGTGTTTTGAATGGCAGGGGATTTTTTTGATGAGCTAAGTCTCTACTAATTGCAAACTTTCACCAAGTTATGGCATTGAGAGTATGGTAATGATGTTTACTTGGATTTGTATTGTGAAGTTTAATCTTCAATAAACATTTTCTGTAGGAAAGTCAAATCGGCTCAACAAGATTTTTAGGGTTGACAGATCTTGGGATTTCATAGAAAGATATAAGGTAAACAACCCGTTAGGGACCTTTTACTCATTGTGGACTCCTAAGAATGACTCCATTATGGTTTTCTTTTAGTTATTGAGATTTGGGTCACATTCAATGTCTTAGCTAATTGGAATGGAGTAATTAGTGACCACAATAGGAACTTTGAGTTTTTTTAGTGTTAGTACATTGTAGGAAGTGCCTTTTTCAGGTCTTCCATATAAGAAAATATTGTGACCACAATAGGTGAGTAAGGTGAGTGTTGTGGATCAATTTTGGTTGGTTTTGGTGTAGTCTATAGACTCTTTTAGGTAGTGATGGGCTGAACACTTCAGAAATTCATAACAAATTCACACTTTGTCGAAAAAATATAGTTTCAAATGCTCTTGCCATTTCTATCATTTGACTTTCTCTGCAAGAAAAAGTAGAAAATTTCATAAATGAGAAGAGGGCAAACCCCTCATTTGATCCATAATGGGTTGTTTTACTTTACATGCTCTATTTCCTTTGGTGAGATTGAAGTCTTTGGTACAAAAGTGGACAATTGTAATCTTCTATTTTTGTAAGACTACTTTTTCGTAATCCATGGATTCACTATGGACCACCACGTGATACTCATATGTTTTTAACCCTTGCACAACTTGGCGGACGATTATTGTCCGATGAATGACAAGGAATTCTCCTGTGTAGGATAGAATTGCAACTATTCATCCTCAGAATTAGGGGAGGAAGATCTTCTACAGTAGTTTGACTCCTAGTAGTTTGACTCCCAATGAGTATTCTTGGTTTTTCTAAAGTGGATGATGTCACACGGTTCCAAAATGGCTGATTTCCACGCTCACTAGCATGACATTCAAGGGTTAAATTTCTTGAATAGGGTTCAAGTATGATTAGTGGCTCAGCAATCAATCACCTCAAACCAGTGTGGTAATTACACGTATGCTATATTCATTAGTAACTAGTATTTTTTAGTCCTGTAAGATTTTAGTTTCTCTATAGTAGGCTGAAGTTTTCAAAATGAGTGTCATCATTCAATGCCTTGTATTAAGGTGTTGGTACAGTTCTAAATTTGGTTTTAAGTCTTAGGGTTTTGAATGTAATCTCCCCAACCTAGAATGTCTCGCAAGTCTTATCATCACTCATTGGGTCGATTTGGACTATTATTATGCTTTGAGGGACAAGCTATAGACATTTTGCTCATGCTTAAATGGTACTATCACTTCCATTGCACTGAACTGCAAAAATTTGTTGATGGTAGTCATTCCAGCATTGCGGCACATGACTATAAAGATATCTTCTCATGCTTGATGCTGTTAGCTAATGCTTATAAATTAGAGAGAGATATTCAGTTGTGTCAATTTTGGAGTTAAGTTTATATTGTAAAAATAATGTGGTGTGATTCCATAGAAGTTTAACCATTTATTTTGCACAAGTATTGTAGCTTCTAATAATCTGCACTAGGTGTGAAAGAGTGGAAGGAAAAAGTGGAACAATACATATTGAAAACAAGCATCAAAAGTATAAATTTCCTCCCTCTTGGGAACTGCTCAAATGGTATTAATTTTGATCATTTTTTTATCAACGTTGGTGCAATGACAACCATTGATGTCCTCTATATTCTATTCCAATAATGCCCTGTGATTCAATTATAGGAAATTCTCAATAAGAGATTTGTTAGTAGCAGTTTTTGTACAATTGTGGGTTGAATTTTATGCCTTTGGTTGGTTAGAGGTTGCATTTCAATTGCCTTTGCAAGGATCAAATTACTATGTAAGGTATCTTCAGACCCTTTTCCTTTGGTGTGTACCATCTAACTTCAATTGTTGTCGATCAAGTTGTGGAGGGCCAATTTCTTGCACCATTCCGAATTTAATTTGGAACAAATATATTTGTTTTAGAACAAAGGGAGTACTTGGTTTCTACAATGTTTTCTACCATCTCTATTTGGTAAACCACTAGGTTGTTCTTCCCAGAAAGACTATTTGCATAAATAAAAAGCTTTTTCAATTCTAGGTACCTCACCTACTTCAATGTTAATGCTAGTACTTCCTTTACAACTTGGAGGGACACTTATCAGTGTTTTTTTTTTTGGCGATTTATCGCCAGATCTATCAGAATCTGCCCACTGAGAATCTGTCCCTCCAAAATTTGGCCTGTGCAGTGAAGCCAACACAGGGGACACTAGTCAAAAAAAAAAAACTGATACTTATATTGAGTTACAAAACCACATGAGTTAAACACACAGGGTCCTTTTTATTTTAGAAAGGTAACATTTTTATGAAATTATAAAATTTTACATGTAATGAAAGATGTTTTACACTCAAAAAAGAGATAATTTTGAGAATCTAATTAAAATATGCTAGAAAATACCCCAAGTATTACAAGTATGTAATAGCCCCCATTTAACTACTGTTTAAGAACTTTTTGACTACTGTTATTGTCGCCATGAATTAGATTTGAAGTTTGTTATTGAGAAGCCTAATTTGTGAATTTATGCAGTGCAGGCATTGCGATCTGGGGCTTTGTGTGTTGGTGGTGTCGTGACTGAGGGAAGTGCTGGAAGTACTGCAGTGAGCTTGGCTATGGTTGCTTTATTAGCATATGGATGTAGATGCCACGTTGTGCTTCCTGACGATGCTGCCATTGAGAAGGTACTCTTTAAGGTAAAACAGCCCGCAACGGAACTTTTGCCCATTACGGAACTCTATGAATGAGTCCATTACAGTTTTCTTTTAATTTTTGAGATTTGGGCCACATTCAATGTCTTTGCTAACTGGAATGGAGTAATTAGTGACTGCAATAGGAACTTTCAGTTTTTTAGTGTTAGTTCATTGCAAGAAGTGCCTTTTTCAGGTCTTCTGTGTTAGAAAATATTGTGATTGTAATAGGTAAGGAAGATGAGTGTTATGGATAAGTTTTTGTTGGTTTTGGGATAGTCTACAGGCTGTGATGGGATGAACACTTAAAAAATTCATAACAAATTCACACTTTGTCAAAAAAATATAATTTCAAATGCTCTCGCCATTTCTGTCACTTGACTTTCCCTGGAAAAAAAAGTAAAATATTTCAGAAATGACAAGAGGGCAAACCCCCCATTTGGTCCGTAATGGGCTGTTTTACCTTATTTCCCGTTATCGTATTTTCTTCCAACTCACCTTCGTTTCATAATTTCATGATTTAGATAACATCGAGTTTCCCAATGCACTTTCTTAACAATTAGTAATGCTAAGTAGATCATGAAAATTTTCTCTCCTTAGCACATCCACTATCCGGGAGCATGATTGGGAGTGAAATTAGCATGAACAAGTTCTCCAATCATCTCTCATTGAAGAAGTTAAGTTCAGGCTCAAGGTTTAGAGGTTATTGTATAATTTCTTTAAATTGATGAGTCCTTCGCAACAGATATGTATCAAGAGCGTTTTCTTGACCATTCTAGACCAACTGTTTTCCAGAATCCAGTGATCCGATAACTTCTGATGCTGATAACATAAATAAGTAACAATCCCAGGAAGTGTTGAGAAAAACCTATCCGGAGTTCAATTGGCAGGGGTTTTGCTAAAATTTGCATCAATTGGAAATACAATTGGCAGGATATAATGCAGTTACATTCTTTGAGAGGGTGCGGTTCTTCTAGTGTTGCAGCTCTGGAGAACGTTTTCTTGTCGATATTATTAATTTCCGTCTGTTCATTGTCATCAGACTCAAAAATTGGAATCAATGGGTGCAACTGTAGAGCATGTACGACCTGTTTCCATAACACACAAAGACCACTTCGTCAATGTTGCTAGATGCCGTGCATTGGAGGCTCGAACTGCTGAATCAGCATCTGAGTCCCAGTTATATGCTCTTGCCAAGCTGCAGAAAGCTTCCGATTCTGTGTCTGCGTCGGCCAAGGCTGATGCGGACGACATGGATCCCATGCAGTACCAAAGCAATCGGTTGCGTGTCTTGAGCGAGCTCAAGGATAAGGAGAAGAATCCTTACCCACACAAATTCCATACCTCGATCTCGATTCCACTCTTCTTTCAAAAATTCAGCTCATTCATGAGTTATGCACTGTTACAAAAATTCCAGATTCCTTAATTTTGGGCTATGTGCAATGGTTGTGTTCTCGTTTTTTCTTTGGAAATTTGTGAAGCTTGTGAGATGCGCATTGGAAAAGTTAGGAAAACATTGAATTTTCTGTGAAGCTGGGAATCTCGAATGCCATTTTTCATGACCTTGGTTGTGTCGGACGTATTGAAGTAGCTGTTGCTGTCAGGGAGGATTATGAGCAAGAGATCCAGTGCTGGCAAGTTGGTGTTGAAGATCCTTTCAGTGAAGCACTTAAGTATTTGAGACTTTTGCAAGAGCACTCATCGGACGCTCTAGAAACCCATATGCTTACCTTTGAACTTTACTTTAGGAAAGACAAAAATATGATGCATTATATTTACCTCCTCACCCAAAATGATCTAAACATTAGGCATTTGTTAAGAATAGTCTAACAATGGTCTACATTATTGCACCTATATAGTTATTTTCAATGTTTTAAAGATTAAAACTATTAATTAAAAAAAAATTATAACAATTTATAATTCTCTTCAATATACTATTTTCAAGGAGATTCTTAAGGGCCCACACGTCTTGTTTCCAAAGAACATTGTTAAAAAATACAATTATATTGACATTTATTTTACATTCAACTAGTTGGAATGTTCTTGTTATATTTATCAATTTATTTTAGCTTCTTAGTTTGAAAATTATAAGAATTATAATTTATTATGAAACTAATAAACATTTTTTGCATTGATGGATAATATATTCTTGTATATTAGGTATATTTCATTGAAATTTAAATATGAGTGTAGAGGCTAAATTGAACTCAAAAACAAAGTTTGACAATATGGTCATTGATGGAATTGGTTCTTTAGGGGTTAAGGTAATTGAATGTAATTGAAATTGATTAGATCTATGTCATTATGATAACTTCTAATTGCCTAAGCATTTTTCAAAAACTAAAGATATGAATTTTTTTCTTCTTGGGTAATCTATAAACATGACGGAATCCATTACAATGCAACAACATCAGAAGTTTTCATCATGTTGTAAACTTTCATTGAGAGGATGTTTGGATGTTTTTCATTTCATTTTTTTCACACAACATGTAGTCAAAGAATAGCTTGAAGGTGCTTTAAAGAGCAACAATTTTCATAACAATTGAGTACAAGCTTTAAAAGGTATTTATGATATGCAACTTTTTTTAATACTAGGCAAGTTGGCAAGCTTGAAAAATCATTTTTTCAAGAATAAAAATTTGAACTTGATTCTCTATATTTATATATACATGACAAGCTTTCAATCATTGTATTTTGATCAACAAGATGAGTGTTAAGAGGAATTTTAGAATCTAAAGGCAGTTATGGAATCTCTACCCCAAAACATACTTTTAAAAACTTATTTTGAATTGAAATTCTAATATTTTGGGAAAAAAAATTAAAACAGAGGATGTAGATTGTTTATTACAACATTTATTTATCACTATTTTTGGGGCCTAAAAACACCATGATCCATTAGAAATTTAATATAAATTTTGGTGTGATTGTCTAGCATAATCAAAATTGATTAAATATAGGCAAAAGAATAACCAATTGCAAAAAACTAATAACAACCAACTAAAATATAGTTTAACACCAATAGAGGTGTCAATGGTCCTTTTGTTCCTTTCATGGGCTTGGAGTTGCAATAGTGGCAACAATGTTTGGAAAAGATTTGAGATTTGGAGAAAAAGACAACTAGAGAATAAACTACTACTAGTAGGTATATATATTGCATTTGAAAAAATGTAAAAATTGAACAAGAATTCAAATGAAAACAATTTCGGAAAAAGATTGACATGAATTCACTATGAATCAATACACTAGTTTACAAATCCAAAACACACCATGACTATTTGAGTAACTCTATTGCTTCAACCCTTGGGTCTAACTTAAAGCCTATATGAATTGTGAAGGTGACAATGTATTTTTTTTTGCCAAAATTCAACAAAGATTTATTGCCAATTTTTTCCAAAATTAAATATTGCAATTGTTCAAATGTTATGCAATATAGCCTCAATTAATTTCTTGGAGACTGAGCTAATAATGAAAAATGAAATATTAAAAATTGTTGAACAAGCAATGAGCTTTAAAGTAGTTTGCTCTACAAGCGACCACACTCTAAAAGCAATCATGGCACATAGGTATCTTTACCTTTATTTGATGCATCAATAGTGTATTTTTTTAGGAGGTGATTGCTTCTAGTGACCATTGCATTTCATCTTAAAAAATTTGTAATTAATTCCATGAAGGTCCAAAATATATTAAATGACTTGGGTTAGATGCAAATTCCATTTTTCTTCCTTAATCCCTAAATGCTCAAGGCACCAAAATGTGGTGTTCATAAAACTTTGAAATTAGATAAACCCTAATTAATTTTCTATTTTTGAAAAATTCTTTTTGAATTCTAGTTTTAGCATCAAAAATCTGATTCTAAAAGTGATTGATTATGACTTTTTCTATTCAAGATTTTGTGCAAAGGTGTCCATTGCAATCTTGACTTTCTGTAGTGGCAAGGGTTCTTGGATATGAGCCTCAAATACACTAGATCTTGAAGAAAAAATCACATTTAAAAATTGTGAAATAGATTTTGATAAGCCATAAATTGATTGGTGTTAAGCATGTTAGGCCCTTCAACCTCATCTTTTTTTGGGTGACCAACTTTTTTAATTTGACATGTCAAAAGAGGATTGAAAGACTTCAAATTACTTTTGCAATTTTAACACCGTTATGACCAAACATTATAATCTTTCAATCCGTAAGTGATATTGTTATGTTATCTTTTTCTATGTGATCTTTAATATGTCTACTTTGAATTTGTACAGTTACAATTATAAAAAAATTGATACAACCTATCAAAATGATGTATTTTTGTTCAATTTAGAGCAAATTCCTAAAAGTTCAAAAAGACCTTGGGCATTTAGGGGTAAAATTTTTTTACTGAAAATTGCTTCAAGGAGTTTAGCTTCCCCAAAAGGGCAATCACCCCTAGAATTGTCACTCCATTGATATTCTCGACTCATCTTAACCCCTAAACGACGCGGCGGACGTTTTGTGTCCGATGGATGTCAGAAAAGCGATTTGGAGGATGTAAACAAGCTGTTTTTCATCTGTTCTTTTTTTAATTGCGATCGTGCAGAAAGAAGTTGTCATGAAAACCCAGAATCAGACTCATTGAATGCTTTCTTATTTTTCAGTATGCCAAATTGTGTGAAGACAGTTGAGGACGATGATAGATTGCATGCTGCCCTTTCTTCAATTTCCGACCGGGCAACCTCACTGTTGCACTTGCCTGCCATTGAACAACGCAAGAACAGTGCCTTTTTCTGCGGTCAACACAGAAGTTGTTACTGTTCACTACCCGCGTCTCCCCCACGGTGTCCAGCCTGGCGTTTAGGGGTTAATGAAAGGAGTTGCCACACAACTGAAGCCCTGAATATACCGTACCATTCCTAGCCGCCATTTAAGCTTATTAAGCGTGCCGCTGTTCAGAAGTAGCGTCATCGCCAAGCTCTTCGATGTGAAAGAAGAGGGTAAACCTCATTCTCAAAGCTTCATAATTTGCTTCATCAGCTCTTCATCTCTGCCTGGACGAAGAGATCGAGTGAACCTTCTTGATGCTGAGAGCTCAAGGAAGGGCTGGTACTATTCGAACATCGAAAGAAGCTGTGGCGCAGTCGAATTTCGCAGCCATTGATTGAGGGTGTGAATGTTCTGGGAGGTTTTCAGATCTGAAATCAGTACCCGAGAATCAGGGGATTGCTTGCTTTAGAAACGATCTTCCTCTGAGCACTTGTTGTTGGATCAGAAGATGTTCCACTGGTAATTGAATTGCTTGACAAAAGGGGACGATTGCACCTTCTCAGACACGTCTTTCATTTCAGAGATGAAATGCATAGCTCTTGAAGGGTGGAGTGGAGAGGATGCCGACTTGTGAGGTTCGATGCATCTAGGTCGAAGTGGTGTTGCTTTAGTGTATGTTGTGAAGCTTGAATTTGTGCGACGCTTCTCATTTGTGTGCGATGGAATGGGTGCTGTCTAGAAGGTGGCGGCGGGGCTTCTTCACGTGTATCAATGCGCACATGGCGTAGTGCTGACTGGACCTCAATCCTGTACAGAGCCCACAGCTGACTACTTTGTCCAGGTACTTTGATTCAGAGCCCCTTGTTCCTGATGTATATTTATTAGTATGCATTCGAATCTCAGTCTTTAATTATTGTTCTGTGAAATCAGAACTGGAAATGGCCATGGAGCGTAGTGTGCGGAAGGGCGTTTGAGAAAGTTTTCGCTTTCTAGGTCAGCGACAACTCACCTGATTATCCAGCAATTATCAACCAAATCTCAGAGTTTACTGCACAACAGATCAAACAGGGTGATGGAAATGAACAGAAAAAAACGCAAAGCTAGTGGCGGTCGGGCCACAAACTCGAACCAGAAATATTCTACCGTTCCTTACAACGATGCCGTGGAGGTGGGAGAGATGGTGACGATGGACCACGTTGGAACAAGTGTTGTTGGCTTGGACGAAGATGGTGAAGAGCTGGATTACCTTGAAGTGGCATGGCTCTTGCGAGAGAAGCTGACTGTCTTTGTCAAAGGTGGTAAGGGAGGACCACCAGGATTGGAGTTACGAAGCTTACTCAGCATGGTTGCTTCACGCAAGATCGTTTCCGTGGATTCAAAGAAGATGAGTCCTGTTCTTTGGAATACTCTTCCCAAGGAGTTGCTGGTGCGTGTGCTGGCACGGCTGCCGTTGCCTGATATCACTCGGCTGCGCAGTCTCTCGAAGGAATGGAAACGAGACATGGCTACTGTGAACTCGGAAATCAACCGAGCCCTTGACGAAACTCGTCCCACTATGGTTGCAGTTTTTTCATTCAGTAATTATTTTTGTAATTCAGAGTTTCTGGTAACAATATGTGATCTGAGCACTGACAGGTCGCCATATTCGTATCGTTTGCGTCCTGGAAAATCTATGAATGGTCGATGGGATGATATGGGTGCACGTGATGGTGGATTGGTCTGTTTCGTCTCCACTTGGAGACCCAGCAAAGAGAATCCCCTTCGCATTGTTGTGGTGAATCTCCTGACACGAGTTCGGCGTAAACTCCCGCCTCTGCAGTATGTTTACTCAACCCTGCCCAAAATGATGGACATCGAAGTGGACTCTGTGACAAAATGTTACCGGGTTGTGGTGGTTGGCAAAAACAGAAAAGGCCGTCCCACAGTAGAGATATATGATTCTGGTGCAAGACGATGGACCAAAGCAACACCGCCTCTTGGTTTCATTCTGGGTGTCACTTACTCGAGATGGAAGTACTATAACCATGTCAGCTCTTTCAGAAGCGCAAACAGAAGTCTTAGTGTGTATGACTTTGCTGAAGGACAACTGAAGCGTTATGATGAACTGGGTCCTTTCCGAGGAGCATCAGTGACGTATGAGCTCCAGAAGGACTGCAAGTTTGTGCTGCACAGGAACACATCCAATGGTGACATTTCAGAGGCGGAAGGTTATTGCATCACTAAGTATCGTATGCAAAGGAATGCAAAGGATTGGGTTCAAGAGAGGTCATACTCGTGCTCTCCTTTTGAAGCCCTCTGGGAACAGAACTGTCGCTTGATGACCCTAAAAGCATGTGAAGGTTTTTTGATGGTGTTTCCGTCCTATTCTGACAACCGTACGTATTTTTGGCTTCTGGACTTGTCTACGGAAGAGTGGAGTAGCCATCCAAACTGCTTTCAGGGGCATAAGTATGGAACTTTCATGAGTCGGGCTCTTTGGAATGTTGTACCATAGGGGATTGCTTGTGTTCAAATGTACAGTATTCACTGGTCCTCCTAGTTCAGTTTCATCTCAGGTGCAGTGTACATAGTCTGGTGTAGTGGTGTTACATCGATAGTGTATTCGTGTCTGTGATCTGTTCAGCTTTCTCGTTTTGTAGGCAGAGAATGCAAGTGCTGACTTGCTGAGGATAATGAATTTTCCTTCCACCCAGTGAGTGTTGCAGTTAAGACAGACGACTCTCAGACTACTTAAATCCCTGTAGATCTCCACGTGCTCCAGCTCATGGCTTCTTTGACAGAAGGTTTCAGAGACCTCTCGCCTGTTGCAAAATTAGGTCTTTGCAAAGCACATAAACACAAATGATGGGCATAGTGCTGCGTGAAGCTGTCTGAAGTAGAATTGCTGAGTGAACATTGCAATAGACGTTGTGTTGCAGAGCTTTCATGTGAGTCAATTTATCCATTCATCTTTTGACACCAAGCCTCCCCTATCTGTCTTTCCGTTGTTTTCTTGTTTGCACTGTGATTCAGATTGAATCCTCTCCATGTTCATTTCACAAATCACAGTCTTAAGGTTTCTTTTTATTGTTCAAGAATGGTTGGTGTAAATTCAGCTTTCTATTGTTACATTTCGTTACCTTCCTTGCGGCCATTTAGACTTGGGATTAGCTCTTAGGGTTAGGACTAAGACAGAGGTACTTTGTGACAAACCCTATTTCCAGAGAAAGAATGAATCAAACTCTTCTTGTTTGAACATTTGACATATGTTTTGCCAGTCACTATAGTCGACTATAGAACTTCCAATTTTCAGCGTGCGCACCATTTAACGGTTGTGAATATGGTCAGACCATTTTCAACTCCAAGGAACGCTTAGGAAGTCATTGTAAAGTTTCTGAAGCGTGTAAGCGATCTCCAACCCTCTGGTGAAACTCAACTAGCACAAAGCATTCTAGAGACTAGAAGCGGAAATAATCTGGAGCGTGGATTTTCTCTGGGAGGAGTAATGAAATGAAATTTCGTAGAGCTTCACGACCCATGACGCGTGTGCAGGATGCCGCTTCGTCTTCTTCTGCTCTGGCTAATCCCTCTGGGGTGAGTGTCGCTGCTAAGCGTGCAAGTGAGGAGCAAACAGAGCAGCCTGCAGTGGGAAAACTTTCCTTTGGTACGTATTCTGGTTCATATTGACCAGAGTGATTTGCACTAAGCTTAGCTACCACCCAGAAGAGGAAACGATTACAGTGTAGCTAGTAGCTTACATCATCTGGGGTAATGGGGGTAATGGTCGGTAAGTAATTAGCTGGTTTCCTTGGCAGTTCAGCGTCCCTTCCGTATCCGTCCTATGGTATTTCGTATTTGCTAACTAAGTTAGTTCGAGCTCGTGCGCTGAAAACTCTCTCTAGCTTGAATAATACTCCGTAGGAATTTCTAATCTTACGCTGATTAGTATCTAAATGCTCAACCCTCTCTTCAGAGGTTTACTATTTGGTATGTTCATTTTCAACGGTTATTCATTTTGGAATCATCAAGGAAGATTGCGTAACATTTGATGAAGAATGAATGCTTTAAACGAATCAACGGGATAGATTTTTATAAGGAATTTCTCTTATTTATAATGATTTTAAAAATGATATTATTAGTTTGACTTGAGCAGTTTGGGGATCAAACATTGTGTGATGTTCAAGCGTAACGCAAGGGTCGCAAACATATTGCAGCCCAGTGAGTGACGTAGTACTGGTTGTAAGTTGCATGTGCACTCAGGCTGTGTCTGCGCTTCTATACCCGATTTCAGTTTTAAGATGTTGGGTGGTCCATATGCAGGTGATATCTGTCGCTTGATTCATTTGGAGTTCGCAATTCGGAAAAGGAAGAAGCGAAAGTTAATTTTCTTGAACGTCTACATGAAACAATGAAACAATTGTAAGTGGAAGAATTCGTGAAACAATGTCCCGTAAACGTACGTGTTTATAATGTATATGTTTTCTTTGTGTGTGATTTGGATCTCAATTATGTTGTCCCTTATGTTATCCACTGTCTTGTACTCATGCTTCATCTAAGAAAGTTGAGGTAAGAAGAGATGGACAATATTTTAGAGATATCCTTTAAGTCCAACTTTATTTTGCATGATGTGTTTTTACTTAATTAAATGTATTCACTACTCAAAGGAGTTCATACCACCATTCTTGTCTAATTAAACCTCTATGAACTAGTGACTTTTCATCAATTCTAACATTGGAGTAATAGAATATGAGATACCAAAGTTGGAAGTGACAATGAGTACATCCAATTGAAAAGTCACATTAAAAACAAAGTGAAATGTATCCCATTAGATTAGTTGTAACTTCCCAAATTCTTAGTTTGTTCAATTATTAGAGTCCCCCTAAACTATTGGAATCTTTCCTAGTCCATCTTGTGACCAAGAATGTAAAATTGAACAATCTAGATCCTTTCCAATGAACTCAAAACTTGAATCAAATGAAGTCATGTTGAGTTAAATGCTTTGCTCTTAGCTTTGAGAGTGGCTTGAGCTCATGATCAACTTCCAATCTCCACATCTCTTATTCTATACCTTCAAAGTTTGAATTTATTACAAAAAGGGATTCAATCAGTCTAAAAGGGTGAATTTTCTCCATTGATTTGGAAGTATTCTTATTTTAAGAGGTCAAAAGAAATAATACAACATGAAAACTAAAGTTGTGCTTTCAGGATATCTATACTACATACTTTCTGTCTTTTTAATTTGATTTTATAATGTTTTGAGTGTTCGCCCACTGCACGTGGATGATATGTTACTTGTATGTTCTCATCGGTTTTCCCTTTCCAACTAAGAGTGCTTAACTAAGATGTGACTTGTTGATTAAGATCGAAGAAGACGGGATCAAATCCAAGCGGCCAGGAAGCGATAGTGTATACCGGAAGAAAGAGCATGATGATCAGAAGGAAGAGAAGGATGATCTGAAGAAAAATCGTGAAGTTTGTGATATCAGTTTGCAGATGCGTCAAGTTCTGTCGAATTTCGAAAAGAAGCCGGAAGGAAAGATCATGATTGGTGGAATTAAGAAAGAGCTATGATATCTATGTTGTTGGTTCTGTTTGTGATACACCTGCTGCTGTGCTATACTATCTTACCCTCGTATGTTTGGTGTGTTTCAGGTGCTAAAGCTATCGGCAGCCAAAAGCGAAAGTATTGATAGGATTATCGGCAAGGCCTCACATACGAGAATTCAGCGTGCGATGCACTTCCAAGGAGCCAACATGGCCCTGAAATCGAGCTTCTGGAGTAGTGATTGGCGTGAGCATCATCGCTTTCCAGAGGTTATCAACGACGATGCTGATTACCAGTGGTAGGAGCAGAACTTTGATTCTGAGATATTATTAGAGAAGAGGTTGGCAATTTTTCGAGCGGTGGCTAAGAACTGGAATCCGGAACCTGATATGAACTGAAATCCGAAACTTGATTTGTTCATGATCATCACACTTGTTTCGGACTTGAACTCAAGACTTCATCCCCAACCAAGCGAAAACGAGCTTAATGAAAAGGATGAGGTCAAGATGTTCAGACTTCTAACTACGATTTGCGATCTGGGTTCTGGTGGTAAGTGGTCTGAAGCACTATTTTTCGCATTGGTTGCTCCATTGTGTGCTTTCTGTTGTGAAGATTCTGGAATTAATAATTGCGCATCCAGTGTTGCGTCGAATATGGAGGCAGTTGATTTGATTTCCCCGATGAAAATTTAAAGTTCGAGGAGAGTTCTGTTGATTACGTTGCAGGGGACGGTAAGATTTAAGGGTTTACGGAAGACAAGATTTGCATGCCCCTGACGCTTTCTGGTAAATGATTATTCATCACTCTCTAACTTTACCTCAAATGTGAAAGACAGTATGCCATCTGGCTTGCTTTCTGTGGTTCCTAATGTGTTCAAAACGGAACTCCTGCATCCTGCTTGTTTACCAAGGGTCTAGTGAAAGTTCGCTGTAACTTAGGTGCACTGTTGGAGGAGTACAGTTCAGCTTGTCTCACTTTTGCAGCTTCAACTAACAGTTGATGTTTCTTGTATTGCAGCGTCTGCCAATGCTTGTTGCTTTATTATCCTTAGAACAAGAAGCCCTGGTCATACGTGAGCATCGACGGGACGAGTACTTGCTGCGTTTCGTAGAATGCGAATGTTTTTTGGAGGCTTTCAGGTTTGCTATATATATTTGCCAGTTGATTTTCTCGAATCATGAACCTAGTTGTTTGCGAAAGTAACAGTCTTCAATCTTCTTAGCTTCAGTTTTTGGATCAGATGATTTTCCCCTCTGAATTGAAGTTCTTAACTTGGCTAGTGGGGATCAATGACTGCATGCATGCGTCTCTCTATAATCAATCCTAGTTATTGACAACTTACATAAAGAGAATGCTTAGTATGCATGCCAGCGTCAGAGATCTTGGTCGAAGTATCATTTGGTGGCCTTCACGTTGAGATTGAGACTTTGGCTTGGATTAGATGGAATTGGCGCAACCCAGAACGGTGGCAGAGCTTGCTGCTTCTTGACTTGAATTAATGAGGACACGGCGTGGTGCTCACTAGACTTTGCACAGCAGACAACCGACTGCTTTGTTCAGGTACTTTGATTGAAAGCTCCAACATGTTCTTGAATGATGTGTTTTACCTAGTTTGCATTCGAATCCCAGTCTTGTCAATCGTTGTTTTGTAAAATCAGAACTGGAACTGAACACGGATCCTAGGCTACAGAACGGAGTTTGAGAAAGTTCTCACCATCTAGCTCAGCGACAGCGTGAACAATTTTCCAGCGATTGTCAAGTATACCAGAGGTCACACAAGATGTTGACAAGGAACAAAAAGAAACGTACTGCTGGTAAGGGCAAAAACTGTCCCAAAAACTCGAATCAGAAACATTATACCGTTCCTGGGAACGATGCCATGGAGGTGGGAGAGATGTTGACGATGGACCTTGGTGGAACAAGTGGCGGCCTAGACGATGATGGTGAGCAAACGGATTATCTTCGAGTAGCATGGCTCTTGCGAGAGAAGCTGAATGACCTTGTGGACGGTGAGAAGAGAGATATTCCAGAATTAGGGTTACGCAGCTTACTCGACATGGCTGCTTCACTCAACATCGATTCTGTGGATCCAAAGATGCTGAATCCTGTTCTTTGGAGGACTCTTCCGAAGGAGTTGCTGCTTCTTGTTTTTGCACGTCTGCCCTTGCCTGATATCATTCGTCTACGCGGTCTCGCGAGGGCTTGGAGGAGAGACATGGCTACGGTGAACTCCGGAATGAACCAAGCATGTGATGAAGCTAGCCCCACCATGCTTGCAGGTTTTTCATGCAAGGTGTTTATGTGTGAACGTTTTCCTCATTCAGAATTTCTCGTAACAATATGTGATCTGAGCACACACAAGTCGCCATATTCCTATCGTTTGCATCCGGGAAATCCTGGTGATGTTCGATGGAATGATATGGGTGCACGTGATGGTGGATTGGTTTGTTTTGTCTCCACATGGAAACCCAGCAAAGCCAATCCCCTTCGCATTGTTGTGGTGAATCTCTTGACACGACTTCAGCGTAAACTCCCGCCTTTGCAGTATGTTTACTTCTCCCCGCCCCAAATGGTGCACATTGAAGTGGACTCTGAAAGCAAGACTTATAGGGTGGTGGTGGTTGGCAAAAACATGAAAGGCCGTCTCTCAGTAGAGATATATGATTCTAGTGCAAGGCAATGGACCAAAGCAACACCGCCAAGTGGTTCCATCTTTGGTCTCGCTCACAGATGGGAGTATAGTAAGTTTCACAGCACTTTCAGAAGCAGAAGCCCAACTCCAAGTGTGTATGACTTTGCTGAAGGACAACTAAAGCGTTGTGATGAAATGGGTCCTTCCCGAGGAGCATCAGTGATGATGTATGCGCTTCAGACGGGCGGCATGTTTGTGCTGCAGAGGAACACGTCCAATGGTGGAATTTCACCAGCGGAAGGTTTTTGCATCACCAAGTATCGTATGCAAACTAATGCAAAGGATTGGGTACAAGAGAGGTCATACTTGTGCTCTCCTCTTGAAGATCTTCTGAAGGAGTTTTACTGGTCCTTGTGGACCCTAAAAGCATGTGAAGGTTTTTTGATGGTGTTACCGTACTCTTATGAAAGCCATAAGCATTTCTGGCTTTTGGACTTGTCTACGGGAGAGTGGAGTAGCCTCCTAAACTGCTTCGAGGGGCATAAGTACCATGGACTTTTGATGAGTCGTGCTTTTTGGAATGTTGTACCGTAGTGGATTCAGTGTATGTTCAAATGCACAAAGTAAGTTGGTACTTCAAGTTCAGTTTCATCTTAGGTGCAGGGTTCATAGCCTTGTGTGGTGGTGTGACTTTGATTGTGTACTCGTGTCTCTGTGACCTGTTCTACTTTCTCAATTTGTAGCTACAGGAGAGAATGTAAGTGCTGGCTTGCTGAGGATGATAAATTTTCCTTCTTCCACCCAATGAGTGTTGCAGTTGAGTTCAGGCAGATGACTCTAAGGCTTTCCTTAAATCCCTCTACATCTCCATGTGCTCCCGCTCATGGTTTCTTGGACAGAAGGTTTCAGTGACTTTCTCTTCGCCTATTGCAAAATTAGGTCTTTGCAAAGCACTTGTTGGACTTGGTGGAGGAAGCCGAGCTCATGAACACCCAATGATGGGCATACTTTCACGTTAATCTGTCTCAAGAAACATTGCAATAGACCTTGTGTTGGAGAGCTTTTGTTTGAGCCAATTTTAGCGTTCACCTTTTGTCAACAAGTGTCACCTCTCTGACTGTCTTTCCGTTGTTTTTTTGGTTGCTCTGTGATTCCGATTAAATCCTCTCCATGTTCATTTCACAGAATTATCCGTAGTGCTTAATCCCTAAACGTAACGTCCAGAGTCATCTCCAGAATCAATTGACGACTTAGAATAATTGTTATTAAGTGCTATTTGGAAGCATATTTTCAGTTGTTATTGATATAGAAATAGAAGTTGTAGACTGAGAGTTGTAGATTCCACTTATACAGTTAGAATCACCAATGCTATCACCAATATTTTTTTTATAAATTTTGAAAAGGAAAATTTCAAAATTCTTTCTCAATTCGATTACAAGAAAAATATTATCATTTTTTATTACAATTTGTTGGAATGGATTATTTTGAAATGAGGTTATTTTGATATGGTGATTTTTTGAAATTTTTTTGATATTAAAATCTATGACCTCATTTTTGCAAATCCCATTTTGAACTAGAGTCAATGCAATTTTGGGCTTGGTCATCCACTTGACATACTTCCAAAGTTATAATTTAAAAAAAAATTGTACTCTAGTAACACCAAATCCAACCATTAGATAGGACAACAACTTGATAAAGTATCTCCACAAATTAGGATGGCTTTCTTCCAAGCACTAATGAGAAAGAAACATCAGTTTCAATTTGTTCATCATCCAGAAAGTAGATGTGGGAGTGCTAAGGAGTTAAGTGCTTAATATTCACAGTAGGTCTAATAAAAAAAATCAGTGCATGTACTAACACTTGTCATTTCAAGAATGTGACTCATCATTTTTCCTTACAAAAAATGCCCCAAAGTGACTTGTTCACATGAATTTGAATCCCATTTAACCCTTGAACGCCAGGTTGGTGCCTGTAGAAATCAACCATTTTAGAATCGTGTGACATCATCCACTTTAGAAAAACCAAAAATATTCATTGGGAGTCAAACTACTATAGAAGATCTTCCCTTTTCACCCTTAATTCCAAGGATGAAAAGTTGCAATTCTGTCCTATACAGGAGAATTCCTTGTTGTTCATCGGACAATAAATGTCCACAGCGTCCTTTAGGGGTTAAATCTCTATCAAGACTATGAATTCCAATTTTGAAACCATGTTTGGATGATTACTTGGACACTGAGGTGCACATATCTTAATGGCTTAAGGATAAAAGATATTTTGAAAACTATATATGATTAAACTTTAATTCAATAATTTTTAATAATTTCATGATCAATTTTAAGCAAAAGTTTCCAAAAGTGATCCATAGATCACATACATATGATTAGATCTACTAGTATTTTGAATAATCAACTTTGAAACCAAAAAAATTGAAAACTCTTTCTCCAATTGATTGTGGGTTGAATATTTGTAACTTTTTAAAAAAATACTTTCCTTGGAGTTTAAACTATTAGGTTTTACTTATGGTGACTTTTGTAAAATTCATTTTTACTTATTTATGTACTCAAGGGGTGCACTAAGTGGTAGAAGTAGCCATATAGGTGCAAACAAATGTAAAGTGCCAAAAAAACATTGGGGCAAAAAATTATAATTTGATTGATTATACCATAGTATATGTAAAATGTCATTGTGTGTATTGTAAATATTATAGGGTGTAGAATAATGGGATGCATTAGGAAAAATTAGACTTCAGATACTCCCCTTTCTATTAATTTAGTGGGTTAAAAGTCTCAATTATGGTTTTAATTTCTCATTTACATGACATTGTCCTTCTATTTTCAATTCTTTAAGCTCTAATGATTTAAATTGCATACTAGTATTAGTTTGAGAATAAAATGAGGGTCATCAGCCTATCACATGCACTCTATGTTGTATTTAGATTGAGCTTTTATTATGCACAAATGAGTATGTTATATATTTACCAACAATTATGTACTAGTAAACAACCTCAATAAGCATTTTAATTGACCTCTAATGAATTTTTGTTGAGACTTAGGTTCATTAGATATCAATTAGTAAGGATTTTTGATCTAGTCATTATATGTTTTGAGGGCCATATGAGTTATTTGCCTTGGTTTGTATGTAAGTAACCAAATTTTCACATCAACTTGTCCCCATGATAGTGTGTTGGACTTGCCTAAGTGCTCAAACCGCATACAATGTCTACACTTGCTACTTTATATGCTAATTTCCTCACAAAGGGCTTTGTATCTCACAAAGAATTGAAAATACTTTTAGGCTGCATAATCACCAAGCTTTGAAATTGAACAAATGTTTGAATCTTCTCTCTTCAGTTAAGATAGGGCTCACATTTTAGCCTTCATTTGTTGTTTCCACAAGCATTACTATTCTTTAGAAAATAAGCTTGGAAAAAAGTAATTTTGTCAAAGATGGCTTCCACTTACTTAGTCTACTTGAACTTGTCAAGTTTTGTTTGTATTTTTATTCTTTTTGATGTATGTTTTGGACTTCTTGAAATATTTTCCAATAACTTATCCTTGAAAGACAAATGGAATTGGAATCTAACCAAGTTGTTTCTTATTTTTTAGAGCTTTGTGGAATGAGATATGAATTTCTAGACATCGGAGCGCTAAGAAGGCCCATAATAGTGAACCCTAAACCCTACATACAATTCTGTAATTGTGAGTAGTGCAAAAAAATTGAACTAATATAGCATATGATATATTAATTGCTATTGGGAATTACAATTAATCTATGACCCTCCTTTAATGAAACACATTAGAAAATTACATAATGATAGGGTGCAAAATAAATAATAGACAAAAAATAATACCCCCCCTCCATTAAAAACTTGGTATTCGCACCTATATCCTTATTTTTTTTTAAAGATTTCACCCCCCAAGCATTTGATGATTGGATCAATAGTATATACTTTTCATTTATTTAATGAAATGCTCCATAATTATAAGTTTGTTTACAAATAAATTACAAAAGGAGAAACTATAACTTTCAAAGGGAATTAAGGAATAAAAAGACCACACCCTGCCAATAGATTTATCCTCATTATTTCCTTTCAAATTCTAATTTTGTTGGACTTTCAACTTTCAACTTCTAATTATGTGGGTGCAAATTATAACCTTGTATAGTTTAAGATGTAACCAACCCTCCATATTTTGTGTGATATTAGACTATGGTAATAATTTATTACCTTGGTGCAAACACTTTCAAGTTTCCAATTAAATTTGGACCTTAATTTCCTAAAATCTTGAGTTATATTTTCTCCTTTGTGTCATTTATGTATGTTATAATTGCAAATTAAGGTTTGAAATTGATAAGTATGTGGACCTTTTTCTAAACAAAATTGTACAAAAGTACAAAACCTCCTAGGATTAGGATGGGATTTGCTAAGAGAATAGAGAAGGCCATATTTCTTGAGGACAGACCATATGCTTGTGAAATAAGAAAAATAAGAAAAAATACTTCTAAAGAATAAAGATTTCTATTCAAATATCCAAAACCCAGTTTTGAAATCATTTCCAAAGAACTTAATAATTTTATACAAGATAATTTAATATGTGGCTCATCATCTTCATGATATATTAGAAAGGTGATAGTATAGAAGTTGGTTTTATAGAAATCATGGTATACTAAGAAGCAAGTACCCAATACTCAATTTTAAGCAAGGGCAATGAGTGCATGTCAAACCACTCCATTGCAATTTTACAACCCATCATGAGGCCACAAGCTTTGAAAATGAGTATTTTTTTACTCTTTGATTTGAAAGAAGTTGACCTTTAACCTTGAAATGACAAGACCTATAACCAAGGTATTTTGTGAAAAATGATTTGATTTTTCAATTGGACCAATAGGTACATTCTTTTTTTTTTCTATAGTAATTGTAAAAGTCATAAAAAAAACACTCTCTACATGGTTAATATGTTCAAATTATCCTTGTAATAACACTTCAATCCAAAAGTGATTGTAGATGACTTTCCAAATCACTGAATTAGATCATTTTGGCAAAGTTCCTAGGTGATAGGTCTTGTCTTTTTAGGATTAAATCTTCCCTACTTCATGGGCTTGGCCATCACTAATTGTATAACCTTCAAGAATTTAAGATGCAATCAACTCTTCATGTTCCATGCAATATTAGACTTGGGCGAAATTTCTTATCTTGGTGCAAACACTTTCAAGTCTTCAATTAAATTTGAAACCTTAATTTTTTTTAATTTGGAATTTCCAAACTTTCCTCTTTTAATGAACTACCGTGAGAAAACACATTAAGCTTCCAAGGATCTTGATAAGCCTGTGAAACTCTTTGAGTCCAAAATTGTGTAGAAATTCCTAGGGTTAGAAGAGGATTTTTCGAGACAAAAGAGATGGCCATATTTTCTAAAGAAGGCTCACCACATGCTTGCAAAATAATTAAAATAGTTAAAATATTCTTCAAAAGAAAAAAGATTTCTACACAAATATCCAAAATCTAATTCAATTTATAATCATATCCAAAGAACTCAATAATTTCATATTGACAATTTAGTTTGTGGCCCAAGAGCTTTAGTAATAGAGAAAGGATGTCAAAGAGATTCCATTTAGAGAAGTCATGGTATACATGTAACCAAGAATTTGATACTCAATTTTACATGCAATTTTAACCATGATTTGACACTTAAGACATAAAATATCTTGATTGATGACTTGTGTTTCTAAAGAAACAAAGAATGCACTCATTGGTCCAAAAATTGAATTTGTTCATACTTGATTAAGAACCTAATACCAAGGCAACATAATTCAAGGGTTAAGTATTGAGCACACATCAAACCACTTCATTGCAATTTCACAACCGATCATGAGGCCACAAATTTAGAAAGGGAGTATTTTTCTTGCTATTTGATTTGAAAGTTTTGCCTTAATCATGAAAGGAAAAGAACCAAAACCATGTTACTTCGATGAAAATGATCTATTTTTTGGACCAATATTTCTACAATAATTGTAAAAGTCATAAAATCTACTCGGAAAATATATTCAAGGTAGTACTCAAAGGATGCTACAATCCAAAAGTGGTTGACGGATGAATTTCCACTTCATTGTAGAAGTGAAGAATGCACCTCTATAAGGAAAAATCAAATTATTTTGGCTAGGTAGTTGTGAAATATCTTGTCCTTTTAGGGTTCAAGCTTTCATAATTCATGGACTCTCCCTAGTGACAAGTCTAGTCCTTTAGGATTGAAGCTTTCGTGCTTTGTGGGCTTTGCTTATTAATAGGTCTTGTACTTTAGGGTTCGAGCTTTCGAGCTTCGTGGCCACCGCCTAGTGACAAGTCTTGTCTTTTAGGGTTCAAGCTTTTAAGCTTTGTGGGCACTGCCTAGTAATGGATCATGTCCTTTAGGGTTCAAGGTTTTGTGCTTCGTGGGCTCCGCCTAGCGACAAGTCTTGTCTTTTTAGAATTCAAGCTTTCATGCTTTGCGGGTTCCACCTAGTGATAGGTCTTGTCCTTTAGGGTTCAAGCATTTGTGCTTCAAGGGCACTGCCAAGTGATAAGTCTTGTCCTTTAGGATTCAAGCTTTCATGCTTTGCGGGTTCCACCTAGTGATAGATCTTGTCCTTTAGGATTCAAGATTTTGTGCTTCGTGGACTCTACCTAATAAGAGGTCTTGTTCTTTTAGGGTCAAAGCATTTGTACTTCACATGGCTACACCATGTCTTGGTTGAGTTGCTTCAAACAGATTTTGGGATAGTGTATAGGGTGTTCTTCAACATTACATCCCAAGATGTGTTGAAGTTCCCCTATTTCTCCCATCAGTTGTGACATAACAAAGGTAAGAGACCCTATTTATGCCGGCTATAATTCCAAAGCCACCCTATTTACACCATAGCATTGTAGTACAGCGCACCAATAGGGACTGTCTATAAATGTAAGAGATAGTATGCCCCTTGCATTTTGTATTTCTTAATGTGTTCTAAAACGGAACTCCCGCATCCTTCTTGTTTACCAAGGGTCTAAACTTCAGTGCAGGGTTGAAAGGGTATAGTTAAGCTGAGTGCACTTTTGTAGAGTCACTATAACACTTGATGTTTCTTGTATTGCAGCGTCTGCCAACGCCTGTTGCTTTATTGACCTTGGAACAAGGAGCCCGGTCGTATGTGAGCATCGGCAGACGAGTACGTCCTGCGAATGTTTTGGAGGCTTTCAAGTCTGCAGTAGATATGTATCAGTTGATTTTCTCTAATCATGAACCTGGTTGTTTGCGAAAGTCAAAGTCTTCAATCTTCTTAGCTTCTGTTTCTGTATCACCCAGATGATTTTCTTCTCTGCATTGAAGTCCTTAGCTTGCCTAGTGGGAATGACTACATGCACGCGTCTCCGCATCAATCCTTCTTAGTTAATGACGACTTACATGAATAGAATTAATGTATACATGCCAACGTCAGAGAACTTGATCGAAATGGTATTTGGTTGCCTTCATGTTGAGATTGAGAATTTGGGTTGGACAGGATCGATGGAATTGGTGCAACCCGGAACGGTGGCAGAGCTCGCTGGTTTTTTCACTTGAATGAATGAGGGCACAACGTGGTGCTCGCTGGACTTTGCAGAGCACACAACCGACTGCTTTGTTCAGGTATTTTGAAATAAAGCACCATATTCTTGATGGGTTTTTTTATTAGTATGCATTTGATTCCCACTCTTATTAATCATTGTTCTATAAAATCAGAACTGGAAATGAGCACGGACCTTAGGCTCCAGAACGGAGTTTGAGAAAGTTCGCACTTTCTAGCCCAGACACAGCTCCAGCAATTTTCCAGCAATTCTCAAGCATATCTGAGAGGTTACAGTACAAGAGGTCACACAAGATGTTGACGAGGAACAGAAAGAAACGCAACGCTGGTAAGGACAAAAGCTGTCCCAAAAACTCGAATCTGAAATATCCTCCCGTTCCTGGTGAAGATGCCGTGGAGGTGGGAGAGATGGTGACGATGGACTACGGTGGAACAAGTGGCGGCCTGGACGATGATGGTGAGCGAACGGGTTATCTTCAAGTGGCATGGCTCTTGCGAGAGAAGCTGAACGACCTCGTGGATGGTGAGAAGGGAGAGGTTCCAGAATTAGAGTTACGCAGCTTACTCGACATGGCTGCTTCACGCAATATCGTTTCCGTGGATCCGAAGATGTTGAATCCTGTTCTTTGGAGAACTCTTCCGAAGGACTTGCTGCTTCTTGTCTTGGCACGTCTGCCCTTGCCTGATATCACTCGCTTACGCTGTCTCTCGAGGGCTTGGAGGAGAGACATGGCTACAGTGAACTCGAGTATGAACCAAGCATGTGATGAAGCTAGTCCCAGCATGGTTGCAGGTTTTTCATCCAAGGTTATTATATGTGAAGGATTGCCTCATTTAGAATTTCTCGTAACAATATGTGATCTGAGCACACATAGGTCGCCATATTCCTATCGTTTGCATCCGGGAAATCCTGGTGATGTTCGATGGGATGATATGGGTGCACGTGCTGGGGGATTGGTCTGCTTTGCCTCCACATGGAAACCCAGCAAAGCCAATCCCCTTTGCATTGTTGTGGTGAATCTCTTGACACGAGTTCGGCATAAACTCCCGCCTCTGCAGTATGTTTACTTATCCCCGCCCCAAATGATGCACATTGCAGTGGACTCTGAAACCAAGCGTTATTGGGTGACCTTTATTGGCAAAAACAGAAAAGGTTGTCCCACTGTAGAGATATACGATTCTGGTGCAAGGCAATGGATCAAAGCAAGACCGCCAAGTGGTTTCATTTTCGGTCTTGCTCATAGATGGGAGTATAGTAAGCGTCACAGCACTTTCAGAAGCACACGCCCAACTCGAAGTGTGTATTACTTTGCTGAAGGACAACTAAAGCGTTTTGATGAAAAGGATCCTTCCCGAGGAGCATCAGTGATGACGTATGCGCTTCAGAAGGACTGCAAGTTTGTGTTGCACAGGAACATGTCCATTGGTGAAATTTTACCAGCGGAGGTTTTTTGCATCACCAAGTATCGTCTGCAAAAGAATGCCAAGGATTGGGTACAAGAGAGGTCATACTTGTGCTCTCATTTTGATGATCTTTTGAAGGATTTTCAATGGTCCCAGTGGAAGCTAGAAGCATGTGAAGGCTTTTTGATGGTGTTTCCATACTCTTCTGGCAGCTGTGGGCATTTCTGGCTTTTGGACTTGTCTTCGGAAGAGTGGAGTAGCCTCCCCGACTGCTTCCAGGAGCATGAGGATGATGTTTTGATGAGTCGTGCTTTTTGGAATGTTGTACCGTAGTGGATTCAGTGTATGTTCAAATGCACAAAGTAAGAGGGCTCAGCTTCATCGGAGGAGCAGTGGACTTAGCCTGGTTGTAGTGGTGTGACTTTGATAGTGTATGCGCGTCTCTGTGACCTGTTCTACTTTCTCAATTTGTAGCTTCAGGAGAGAATTCAAGTGCTGACTTGCTGAGGATGATGAATTTTCCATTTTCCACCTGGCCAATGAGTGGCAGTTGAGTCAAGGACACATGACTCTCAGGCTGCACTGGAATCCTTCTCTATCTCCATGTGCTCGCGTTCATGGCTTGTTTGACAGAAGGTTTCAGTGACCTTCTCTCGCCTACAACAAAATTAGGTCTTTGCAAAGCACTTGCTGGACTTGGTGCAGGAAGTGCAGCTCATGAATACGAAGGAGTTTAGCTCGGCAAACATTGCAATAGACCTTGCACTGCAGAGCTTTTGTTTGAGCCAATTTTCGCATTCACCTTTAATTTGTCAACAAGCCTCACCTATCAGTCTTTCCCTTGGTTTTTCTGCTTGCTTTGTGATTCCGATTGTATCCTCTCTGCACATGTTCTTTCACGTATCCCAGAGGCCTGCCATGTCAGTGCTTAAGTTCTTGTTCAAGAGAATCATTAACAGTAGATTAAGTGTGCTTAAGTGATTAGTATGAGTGATGGACTTCTAAAAAGAATTGAAAATTACATAGTTACCTGTATTCCACTCAGGTAACTATTAATACCTAAGTAGGTCTGAATGAGCAACCGAATATTGTTTCCTTCATTAAATTGCTTCAATCAGTGCTTAAATGACCAGTTGACCACGGGCATCATTTACAGTAGGTATACCGAATCAAGGCATGTCTTAACCACTAAATGCCCAAGATCTTTTCTGAGCTTCTAGGAATTTGCTGTAAATTGAACAAAAAGACAATATTTCAATATGTTGTATCAATTTCTTTTGAATTGTAACCATACAAATTCAAACCAGACATGTTAGAGATAACATAGGAAAAGAAAACACATCAATATCATTTATGGATTGAAAGATTATAATGTTTGATCATGAGGGTGTTAGAACTTCAAAAGTGATTTGAAGTCTTTCAATCCTCTTTTTATATGTCCAAATTAAAAATTTCGCCACCAAAAATTTATGAAGTTATAGGGCCTAACATGCATAACCCAACCAATTTATGGCATAGCAAAATCTACTCTACAATTTTTTTAAATGAATTTCTAAAGTGATTTTTTCTCTAAGATTTAGTATATTTGAGGCTCATTTCCAAGAGCTCTCGACACTATGGAAAGTTAAGATTGCAATGGGCACCCTCGCACAAAATCTTGAATAGAAAATTCATAATTAATCATTTTCAAGATCAAACATTTGATGCTAAAATTAGACTTTAAAAAGAATTTTTCAAAAATAAAACTACTAGAAATAGCAAATTGATTAGGTTTTATCTAACTTCAAAGTATAGGTGACACCAAAATTTGATGCCTCATGAATTGAGGCATTAACCTAGGTCATTGCAACTATTCAACTTAAATTCAATAATATTAATAATTCCATGCTCAATTTCAAACATAAGTTATCAAATTTGATCCGTGGATCATATCCATATGATTACATTTACTAGCAAAATAACTAGTATTTTTGAATAAACATTAAAACATAAATTTCAAAAGTCCTTCTCAAATTGATTATGGATTAAATATTTGTAACTTTCACAAATATTTTTTCCCCTTGAGTTTAAACTCTTCAATTCTTATTATTATGATTTTTTTCTGATATTTTCTTACTTACTTATTCAAGTCATTTTTAAGATCCAACATTGAAAATTTGAATGCTTCGTCCATAAGGGTATGATTGTAAATCAACTGTTCTTTCTTCTACACTCAATAGGGATATTAAGGCGACCAAAAAATTAAAGGGGGTGACTATAGAAAACTATAGATGTTTGAAACATGATGTACATCCCTCAGACACTTCAATAACTACTGATGTACAATAAAGGTAGATATTTATATAGTGTGGAATGTTGATTAATTAGTATGGGTCCCCTTAATACCCCTATTCAATGTACACAATGTTCACTATAAAAAAATTATTATTTGAACAATTGTGATTGCATACTAATAAATTCATCTTTTGTATTCTCAAGAAGTTATTAGAACAAGTGAGAGACTTATCAAATGGAATTCAAAATCAAATAGCACTAATTCACTATGGTAACTCCACCTAAATGCATCTAAAGAAGCACTTGAACATAGTTTCCATCATGAAATTTTCGTAGTTATGCATTTATTGGACATTAGATGAATAAGCTATGAATTTTCAAAGTATGGAAAATAGTTTTTTCTAAAATCAACTCTAAAATTTCATGAATAGTGGGGATACACTTTAGGCAAGAAAAGTAGCAGTGGCTAGGTCAATTTGACAACCCAATCATAACTAGGTGCAGTTATTACAATACTTTGATTGATTTTAACAATACAAGAAGTCCAGGAAAGTATAATTTTGAATTTCTTTTTAATAAGTGTATCACTTTCATATAGTTCATTGGATTGCATGACTATAATGAGCATTAACTCCTAAAGGACAATTGTTTATTGAATGGAAAATTGGAAATTCAAGTAGATTCTAACAAAGTCAATTTTGTTCAAACGTTCATATAATTTTGACACAAGGTGTGAACATACACTCCCTTCGTGGGAATGAATGATTTTTTTCGGATTGGTGTTCGAATCGGAACTTCTGTTGCGTCAAATATCTTGGTTAGTGGGATATTTGGGCATCTATTGGAAATCTGTTGTGGAGATCCTCATTGACTTTTGAAATTTGGAATGTTTCACGAGAAAGAAACTGCGTTTTATGTGACTAGCCCTTATATTTTGGAACACATTTTAGGTAATGTCCAATGGAACATGTGTTCATGTTAGAAAACACCAACGTAATATCAATATTGATAGAAAAATGTGGTTTTGGTGCATTGGACATTACCTCAAATCCATTCCAGATAAAAAGCTCATCACATAAAATGCAAATTCCTTATAGTGTATGTAACTAATGAAATATGGCATACAATTGTTTTAAGAAAAACGAGTTGTCAAATCAAATTGCAAGAGGAGTGAGCTGTCAAACTTTGCTACCTATGTTGAGAAAAAGCATTTTCTTTTAACCTCAAGCCCTACAATCTTACAATCTATAAAGTCAAAGTTCTTGAAATTCTTCCCACATATACCAAATGTTTGTCTCACTCTTTTTACCATTTGGAATTATAATAAAAAAAAATTTCCTCATTGTAGAAGAAATCATCCAAAAAATGACTAGTGTATTGCCAATTCACTTAACTTCCTTGCATTGTAGGGTGATTTGAAGAGAATAAGTTAGACTCCACATTTATTTCTTAAATTTTTTATGACCATAACTTTCCATAGCCTTCATGCCCACTACTTTTCTTTCATGTACCTAATTGTCACATTGAACCTCCACCAATTCACTTAGCTCTTGATGAAGTATTGTTGAATGTGGAATATTCCAAATAATCTCTTGTAGAGCCAATGCAATGGCAATGCATGCTATAAAATGTTATGGTGAATCTAACATCACATAATTATAAATGGTGAAAATGTCATTTTTTGAGTAGAACAAAAGTTTTCTTCCAATAGCACTTAAAGTCTAATGACCTTGTTTTGCAAGATTGAAAAAATAATTTTCACTTCAAACATTATAATCATTTAATCCATGTGGTCAAATGGTCTACAATGTATTCCATACATTGCCTTACTTGTTTAATATAATTCTATATAGTTGAAATTCCAAAAACAAATTGTTTTTGAACAATGTATAAGAAATTGGTAGTTTTGGACCTTTCTTATTCCAAAACACTCTTCATCCTTTGAGTCATACTCTATAGGTTATGTGCATTTTGATTCCACTTTGAAATAATTGTATTTCAATCCAACAACTATTAATTTGAGCTCAAATAAAATACCCAATTTCCAGATTTATTCGCTTATCTATCATACTATGTTGAATGTTAATCCCTAATGACCCCATGGGTCTCAATTGAAACTTAGATGTACTATAACATATGTCATTTACAACTTTTTTTCATAAGTAGATATTGTATTCTATATCATGAATATGGTCAATTTTACTATTTTTAAAATTATAAATTTTTTTTCAAATCAATTTCAAGCAATCAGTCACTCTAAACCCGGGACTCTAAAGATTCACCAAATTTACAATTGACTGAAATTTTGTTTAACATTTACTAGTGATTGTTAAAATTCCAAAGATTTGATAATGAAAACATCATTCATTATTTTTCCACAATTGAATCTTTTTGACACTTTAATAATCATGTAAATTTCTTATTCCATTCTTCACAAAACAAAGTAAGGTAATTGGAATTTTAATGTGAAGTATACCTATGACCTAGTCAAATACAATCTACTATAATAATCTTGTAAATTTTGTATTCATTTCTTAATAAAAAAAAACTAAAGCAATGGCAGGTTTAATGTGAACTAACCCTACGACCTACTCAAAAACAATCCATTTCTTTCTTTATAGATAATTTAAGTAATCTATTGATTTTTCTACATAGAAAATCCTCTCCGAAAAATACAAAATGGTTGCATGGGTCATTGGTGATCAAAGCTAGAAAATGTTTTGGATTGAAAGTTGTGAATCTCAAAAATCCTCTTACAACAAGATTTAACTAAAAATTCACATGGGCAATTGCATACATCATTTGTTGATTACATTGCATTGAAAGGTTGTAACATGTGGGCATACTATGAAATCTAGCAAAAAAATCAAGATGAAAATTAAAAATCTGAAATTTATAACATGCTAAAAAATATATTCTCTAAAAATTCAAGTAAAAAGAAAAAATTCTCCAAATCTAGTGCAGAATAATAAGCTAAAGGAAGTTTTATAATATGAGTAATATTAGGCTTTAATCTTTAGAAAACTGTAAAATATTTCAAGAGTCTAATAAAGTCTTCCATTGTTTCTAAATAGAAAGAATTTCTAGTCAATCCATTTTATCTAGAATTTTATTTTTGTTGCTATATTTTATATCTTGAAAGGGCACTTGAAAAATGTGTCATCTTGATTTAAAGCATTTGTTTACAAATAGTAAAATTTAAAAAATTTAAAAAGAAAAAGATGGAATTGGATGTAATGAAATCATGATCGAGAAGCCAAAACTCAAACTTCTCAAACGAATAACAAAAAATAGTACAGTTAAGTGTTTCTTACAATCTTCCAGCAACCTTGCAAATGATTATGGTTTGTAGTTTTTTCTATTTTAAAATAACAATATAGAATCCAAGATAATTTATACAAATATGTACATTCAAAAGGTTTAGATCAATCAAGAAAACAACTAGTGAAAGTAGTGCTTAATATCATCAAGTAAAGAATTTAGACATTTTAATTCTTTGAAAGAACCATTTTTTTTTATAGAATTAAATAAAAATATACAAATCAAAAACCAAACTTTAATCACAAGATTGGTTGTTTGGATAAATCAAAGTATAAAAACAAAAAGCATTTCTCTAAATCACTACTTTACAACTACACAAAAACAAAGAATATTGTAATTAAAATTAAAATTATGTATATTTTTAAATATAATTTAACAATACAAATTCATGTCAAATTTGTTTCTTTCCCAAGAATCCCATCTCAATCTTCCAAAAGCCTCAAAACAATGTAGTACAAATTTCGACTAATTAAAAGCTTGATATTTCTATGTAGTATAGAAACAAGAAAAATAGACTGCAATATTTAATGAAAATGCTATAGGATATAAGCATAAAACACCTTGCACTATTTTGCATAACATAAAGTGTGAATTCACACCAAAGGTGATAATAGTTAGATACAAATTATAAGACTTGTAGGAATCAAGAAGAGTTTAAAATATAATCGATGTAAAATAAAATAATTAAGCAACTATAAATAACACTAAGTAGCAATGATAGAGAGTCCCTTCACAAATAGTGTATTTTTTTTTATTGTTGGATGCCTTTTTTATGTTGCTTCTCTTTAAAGCAAGGGAATCCTTTGCACAAATTGGAATTTGACTATTTGGGTCCATAGTATAAACTCTTCAATTATTTAATAATATGTTCTATAATCAAGAGATTATTCACAATGAAAGAATCTACAAATTTAAGGAAGAAAAGATAACCTTCAAGGTAAAATTAAGGAACACAAAGCCGATACCCTACCTAGGGCATTCAAATACTCTTGTAGTTATTTCCTTTTTAACTTCTAACTATATTGGAGATTATAGTGTCATGGGTGCAAATTTATAACCGTGAAGAGTTTAAGATACAATCAACCCTTCATGTTCCATGTGATATTAGATTAGGGCGAAAATTTCCCACCTTGGTACACACACTCTCAAGTCTTCATTTAAATTTGAAACCTTAATTTTCTAAATTTAAAAATCTTATATTTTCCTCTTTAAATGAATTACCTTTAGAAAACAAATTAAGCTTCCAAAGATCTTGATAAGTATGTGGAATTCTTTGTATCCAAAACTGTATAGAAATTCCTTGGGTTAGAATAGGATTTTTAGAGACCAAAAAAATGGCCATAATTTCTAAAGAAGACTCAATGCATTCTTGTGAAATAATTCAATTGATTAAAATATTCTTCAAAATAATAAAGATTCCTATACAAATATCCAAAATCCAATTCAATCTAAAATCATTTAAGAAAAATTCAATAATTTCATATTGATAATTGATAATTTAATTTGTGGCCTAAGAGCTTTATTATTAGAGAAAGGATATCAAAGAAGTTAATTTTAGAGAAGTCATAGTTTACATGTAACCAAGAATTCAATACTCAATTTTAACCTTGATTTGACACTAAAGACACAAAAATTCCAATGGATGACTTGTTGTGTTTCTAAAGAAACAAAGAATGTATCCATTGGTCCAAAAATTGAATTTGTTCATGTTTGAGTGAGTGCCTATCACCAAGGCGGTGTCCTTCGAATGTTAAGCATTGAGTGCACATGAAACCACTCCATTGCAATTTCACAACCCATCATATAGCCACAAGTTTAGAAAGGGAATATTTTTCTTGCTATTTGATTTCAAAGTTGTCCCTTAACCATGAAAAGAAAACAACTAAAACCATGTCACTTTGCTGAAAATGATCTAATTTTTGGTCCAATGAGTGCATTTTTCATTTCTATAGTAATCATAATAGTCATAAAATCTAATCCAAAAATATATTCAAATTAACCCTCAAAGGATGAATTTCCTTGTAGAATTGAAGAATGCACCTATTGGTTAAAAAATCAAATCGTTTTGGTAGGTCAAGTCTTAGAAATCTATTGTCCTTTTAGGGTTCAAGCTTTTGTGCTTCATGGGCGCCACCTAGTGACAGGTCTTGTCCTTTAGGGTTCAAGCTTTCGTGCTTCGTGGGCGCCGTCTAGTGACAAGTCTTGTCCTTTAGGGTTCAAACATTTGTTCTTCGTGGGCGCCGCCTAGTGATACTTCTTACCTTTTAGGATTCAAGTTTTCATGCTTTGTGGGCGCTACCTAGTGATAGGTCTTGTCCCTTAGGATTCAAGCTTTCAGACTTCATGGACTACACCATCACCAATTGCCTTGGTTGGATAGCATGTGAAGGATTTTGGGATAGTGTATAGGGTCTTCCTTGACATTACATTACATCCCAAGATGTCTTGAGGATGTCTTGAGGGTCCCCTATTTTTCCCATCCATTGTGAGATAGGGTAAGAGACCCTATTTGTGCGACAATTCCAAAGTCACTCCATTGTAGCGCATGGCAAAAATAGGGACTGTCTATAAATGTAAGAGATAGTATGCCCCTTGCATTTTGTGTTTCTTAATGTGTTCCAAAACGGAACTCCGGCATCCTTCTTGTTTACCAAGGGTCTACTCAGAAAGCTCGCTGTAACATAGGCGCAGTGTTGGAAGAATATAGTTAAGCTTCGTGCTCTTTTATTGCTTCAACTAACACTTGAATGTTTCGCTTGATGTTTTTGGTATGTCCATTTTTCACGTGATTTTCATTTTTGGAACCTTCAAGGACGGATTGCGTAATGTGGAAAGAAGAATGAATGCTTTAATCGAATAGATGCGATAGATTTTTACAAAAAAATTCTATTATTTATCCTGATGTTTAAAATGATACGATCAGTGTGGTTGGAGCAGTTCAGGGAGTAAACAGTGTGTGTTGTTGAAGCGGCACGCAAGGGTTGAAAACATTTAAACAGCCTAGTGAGTGAGGAGTAAGTTGCATGTGCACTTAGGTTGTGTCTGGGCTTCCATACCCGGTCTCAGTTGAAAGATGTTGCGTGGCCCATATGCAGGTGATAACTCTTGTCTGGATCGACTTGGATATCAGAAAAAGGAAGATTGAAGCGGAAGTTCAGTTTCTGGAACGTCTACATGATTGTGGTAAGTGGAAGAATATGTGAAAAGAATGCATTTTAAATTTACATGCTTTCTTCGTCGATGTTTTTTCATCTCAAGCCTGTTGGGACATCCCTCTAATGTTATGACCACTCCCTTTTACTCGTTGCTCATTTAAGAAAGTTTTATTTGTAATTATGCATTCGATTCCCAGTCTTATCAGTCGTTGTTCTGTAAAATCAGAACTGGAAATGAGCACGGACCCTAGGCTGCAGAACGGAGTTTGAGAAAGTTCGCACTTTCTAGCCCAGACACAGCTTCAACAATTTTCCAGCGATTCTCAAGCATATCTGAGAGGTTACAGTACAAGAGGTCACACAAGATGTTGACAAGGAACAGAAAGAAACGCAAGGCTGATAAGGACAAAAGCTGTCTCAAAGAATCGAATCTGAAATATCCTCCCGTTCCTCGTGATGATGCCGTGGAGGTGGGAGAGATGGTGACGGTGGACTATGGTGGAACAAGTGGCGGTCTGGACGATGATGCTGGGCGAACGGATTATCTTCAAGTAGCATGGCTCTTGCGAGAGAAGCTGAATGACCTTGTGGACGGTGAGAAGGAAGAGTTCCCAGAATCAGAGTTATGCAGCTTACTCGACATGGCTGCTTCACGCAACATCGTTTCCGTGGATCCGAAGATGTTGAATCCTGTTCTTTGGAGAACTCTTCCGAAGGAGTTGTTGATTCTTGTTTTCGCACGTCTGCCCTTGCCTGATATCCCTCGCTTACGCTGTCTCTCGAGGGAATGGAGGAGAGACATGGCTACGGTGAACTCGGGTATCAACCAAGCATGTCACGAAGTGAGTCCCCCCATGGTCGCACTTCTTTTGCATTCTTCTCCAGATACGTATTTGGTAAAATTATATGATATCAGAAAGTGCAGATGGCAATATGCCTATCACTTCCAGTTGCGAAGGCTCTGTAATGATGCGGATTTGGAGCGGTTGCCCAGTACATGGACCGGATTGGATACATGGACCGCAGTGGATACCTGTGATGACGGATTGGTGTGCTTTATATCGCTAAGGAAACCCAACAAGCACAATCAGGTGTCCATTGTTGTGGTCAATCTCTTGACACGAGTTCAACATGAACTTCCGCCTCTACAGTACAAGTACTTTGATTTGCCTGCAATGGTGCAAATCAAAGTCGACACTCATACTAAATGTTATAAGGTTACTGTGGCAAGCTACAAAAGAGTCTGTTTTAAAATAGAAATATATGATTCAGGTACAAGGCAGTGGACCAGAGGAGCGCCGCCAAGTGGTTCCATTTTCGGTCTTGTACGTAGCTGGACTAGTGTAAGTGGTTGGTGTAAAAAGTTTTCTGCAACTCCAGGTGCATATGACTTCGCTGAAGGGAAACTCGAGTCTTACTGGAAAGGTCGCCCTTATGTCTTTGACTCCTTGGATGACTCGATGCTTCAGAAGGACCGTCTGTTCGAGTTGCAGAAACAGACACAAATGGACGCATCCCTTTCTCCAATGGTGCATCAAGGTTTTTGTATCGTAGAGTATCATCTTGAAAAGCAGACGAGGAAATGGGTGCGATGGAGGTCTTACGAATGCCCATTTTTCGAGGAGCTTACAGTGGAGGGACTTACTGCCGTGCGTCTGAATGCATGTGATGGTTTTCTAATGGTAATTTTCCACCGTGGTAAGAGAAATCAGTATTTTAGACTTTTGGATTTATCCACAAGTGAGTGGAGTACCCCCCCAGAAAATTCAAATGCCCAGGGGTTGCGGACGACTCAGTCTGTGCTGTGCAAGGCATTCTGGAATGTAGTTCCATAGTTCTTGTAAGTCGAATGCACAGGTTCAGCTAGTGCTACTAACTCCAAGCAATTTTATCAATCTTGATCAAACTTTACATAATTATGTAGAGACTATTGATATGTTGACTGTGCAAGAGCTTATTGATTTTGGAAGTTGTAAGTAGAAAATGTAAATGTCGGCTTGTTGAGGATTGGATGTTTCATTTTTTTCTTCCAGCACATGAGCACTATTAATACTTGAGTTTGGACATCTAACTCCAAGATTGCGTATGTATCCCAAAACGTTCCATGCATGATTGGTAGATGTGGCCTCCTTGAGAGACTTCTTCAGCTACATGCCGTCCTAAATTGTAGTGTTAGATATTTTGAAGTACATACTGCAGTGGCTGCTGCTATTAGAGCTAGTTGTGAGCACTAACGATGACATTCTTTTGCATTATGCCTGTCTCAGAGCTTCGAAAATTGCTAAAGAATTCGTGCTGGTACTGTTGAGCTTTTAGCAAATATTAGCACATATTTCAATATTTATTAATGAGCCAGATGTGTGCGTCAATCCATTGTCACTTTCTTGGTATCGATGAGTCACATTTAGAATTTGTAATGTAGATCTTTACACCTGAAATTGCCTGTCTGTATGTTTTTGTGTAAGTTTCTTGAGGGTTTGGTTTTGAAAACAGGTTGCTAGCTATGAGGTGCAGGTACTTTACATGTTTGCCATCTCATGCCATCTCGGCATTCAAGTGAGCATTAAAGCTCAAGGGCAATTGTGGCAGATAGAGACCACTATATTACACTTCCTCAAACTTCTTTGTGAAATTGTAATTTAGATTCATTTTCAAATGCTTTCATGGCTCGGCTTCAGCAGCCTTGGGAGTTGGGACCTGGGGATTTCACTATCAATCACTGGAGTGGACGTTTACGATTTTGCATTGTTGCATAGAACTGTTGCCAGGTGGGGACACTAAATTAGTCTCTTTTAATTTCAAAGTAAGATGAAGAAGAAGATTGCTCCCTGGCTCTTTCTTTCAAGTACCGGTATGGTCCACAATCTACACTAAACTTATTAGAAAATATCCTTCCTGGCCAGAATCAGAACTGGAGCACTGCTAACAATCTGCTGCTAATGCTCATAACAACTAAGTTAGAGCAGGATATTCTCAGCTTGAGCTTTACAAGCACATGGAGACAAAGGACACACAATACCTGTAATTCAGGAACAGAGTTGCTTTTTATTAAAGCATAGCCGGCTCTCACCAAATTGAAGTGATTGTTGGATAGTTGGATGTGAAGCATTGGTCAATGTTCAATTTCATTATTTGGGCATGATTCTGGCCCTAAAAATTGTGACTTATATGCACATAAAGGTCTGAAATCTAGGATAGGTATGGATTTATGTTTCAGAATGTGTGTTTAAAAAGGTGTCAGAGTATTGGAATACCATCAATTTAACAAGATTGACATTAACATTGCATGATAGTTCTTGCCACAAGTTAGCTAATCCACGAATGGATGGAGAACCTAAGTATTTGCATGGTATGGTGCATTAGTTTTTATATTGTAGCACACTACTTTTCATCGTTTCTTAGGATTTCAAATTTTCAAAACTTTACCCACTAAATAGTGGATGACTACTTGCAGAAAAGGTATTTATGGTAGAACAAGCCATTACCAATCAAGCCCCATGGCCAACATATAGGTACTAGGAAATTCAACAGAGATCTAATTGAGTTCTAACCATTAGTTTCTTGGTTGCCAACCATCTTCTAGCCATCACAGTCGTGACACATGTGCTTGGTTTTGAGAGCCAAATTAATTTTTGGATGAGTAGTTATAGAAGACCCTACATGTTGTGGATGGGTGTAGGCCAACTTTTGGCTTCCAAAATTAATAAAAATTTGAATTTAAGGAAAAAAATTATGAAAATTTGACAACATCCATGATTTCCATTGTTCTACAGTGGTAGAAAATTTGCATTTCTTACCCTACTCCAGATCATGCACATAATGCTTAAGTGGTTGGTAATGGGTGGTTCTATTATATATAGAGAGAAAATTTTATCAATTGCTTGAGTAAATTTTGAAATTGGAAAAAAATAAAATTTAATAGTTTTTGGAATATTAACTAGTGTGACACACCTTTCTCCAATGCGCTCCAAAATTTTAAAAATACAAAGAAATGAAGGTTTAGAATGAAATGTTTAGCTCTCAAATTTTCTAATAGATAAGTATGTGAAACAGATTCATCCACTTCTGTATTTGATATTTAGATATTTGAGTTTTTTTTACATTAATATCTTTAGATGATTCATCATATCTTCAAGTTAAAAATTTTTGGTGATTTGGTTTTTAAATACATGTGGTTTAAAATTCAATCTTTTGTTTATTAATATATAATTTTGAAACTTGGAACTTTCAATTTTGTAATAATGCTAAATATTTTTTTAATATTTGAAAATTAGAGATTTGTCAAAATTGGCAAGAGACAACGTGCATTTAGTGCACAAGAATGCACATTCAAACTTAAGAGCTTGTCTAGGAACTACTAGACTATAACTTGCTATCACCCACTTGGGGAAAAACAAAGAAGGATTGAAGAAAGAATAAAAAATTTGATTGATTGCATTAATATCAATTCCAAAAGTTTAAATTAAAGCACATTATAGCAAGTAATTGATTTTGAGGTGCATAAACTTGAATTGTGAATGTAGATAGCAATTGTTTCCAAATTATAGGTTGTGAATTTTTCCATTTAACATAGAAGGCATAAGTTTGGGCAAGGATAGATCTCCTTTGGTCATCTAATATCTCTACTAATGACTACATTGTTCCCTTTCTCAAAACATAATTATAGCTTTCTCATTAACCACTTATGGAACCAGGATTCAAATTTTAACAATGAATGAATGCAAACACATCCCAAACACAACAAAAAATTTCATTCATTTTTTTTTAGATTCTTGTCTTAGTTCTTTAAAATTGATATGATAAAGATTTTGAAGACTTTGCTTTGCAAATATTCTATAATTCATAGGCAACTTGAAGGTCTAGATTGAAAATATAACTTTTTTGTTCAAAAAATGACCCTTCAAAAATGACTTGAATATAAAAGTAAAATGAAAATCTTTAGAAATCGCTATATGATTAAAACTAAACATTTGAATTTAAAAAAATTCTTGGGAAAATCACAAGTATTCAATCTGCAATTGATTATAGAGAGATTTTTAATTTTTTCCTTCAAATTTTGTTGAGAAATATTGGTTTGTGAACTAGTTGATCTATCCATATGGATAGAATCCAGAAACAATATTTACAACTATTGTAACTTGAGATTCATCATTAAATTATATTCTAAGCTCATTTTATAATGCTTCTTTACAATTTTGGAAATTTGGACTACCCTTAGTTCTTGAGAATTGTATTGTTGAATATTGGAAGTCTTTTTAACCTTCTATTTGTTTCTTTTGTCAATCTAACCTCAACTTCACAGTCATATCCTTCAAGATATATAGAAACCAAATCTTTCTTTGATTGGTCCCTACAAAAGAATTGCTATGACAAAGATGTATACAATTTTTGTCCTCATTTTCTTTTAAGAGTGTCCATCTAAGATATTGTTAAATATATAGTTACTTACTAACAAAGAATATTCTAAGGTAGAAACACCCAAAACCATCAATATTTCTTGTCCCCAATCTCTAACTAGGTAGGAGGGCCAAATGATGATTTCTTTTATAAGTATGGTTGGCTCCTTGGGAGAAATTCAATTCTACTTGTTTGGTCATTTTCTCACTCACACAATATTCTATAAATTTTCATAGTGTAAAAATGAGGTACCTATTCATGCTACTAGACTCCCTAGGCATGAACAATCAACCTGTAAGCACAAAATGCTTCAACTCCCATTGGTTGCTTTTTAGAACTTGTGTCAGTTTTGGTAGATGTAGTGGCTCATTTGCCACCCTTCTTTGTTCCTTCTAAGAGACCTATTAGGTGACACTTAATGGAAAGAGGCGGTATTAGGTGTCCCTATCTTACTTTACAAGGTTACCTATTAAGTGAAGTATTTGTCTTTAGATTGTCAAAGTCTCATATTTGTTTCTTTTGGATATTGCAATACTTTAAAACACAATCTAAAAGTCCTTCAAAGAGAGATTGCAAGTTGATTCCTTGTTAATATCTATGGAAAAAAATATTATTTAGTACCAATTGATTATATTTGGGAAAGTAGAGTTCTTCTTTGGGATCATAGATCCTAGATTAGGAGAAGAGAGATTACAAAACACACAATTAACCACTTCAAAATAGGGACACATTTTTATATTTATTCCCTTGTGGTGAATAAATAAACTCTAGCCTTCACTTTCAACTTTGATTCTACATGGTTGAAGCTATTTGGCATTAAACCTTCTAGATTTTGTGCATGATATTGTAGTAAAGGATAAGGTAGGACCACCTATTCCCAATCAGGAACCCATATCCAACCTATAGGGTGTTGTTATTTCCAACCAAGGCTAGAACAAATTTCCAAATGCAATTGGAATGTTTTTTTTCTCCTTCTCAAGGTTGGGACTAATAAGGTCATGACACATGTCTCGAAGTAGTGAGCAATAAAGTAGAAAGTAGTGAGTGGTCAAGTAGTTCTTGAATGATTAGAATTGGAAGAGTTTAGACACTAGCTATAGGTTTGAAGTACTTTTTGGCTCCCAAAATTCCTAGTAATTTCAATTTTGGAAATAAAATTACAAAAAGTTGAAATCCTTGTCTTTCCTATATATCTTTCTACATATAAAAGATTTGCATTGCCTCATATTGCTCATGATCTATCCCAAAATCTTGGGAGTGAGTAGATATGGGAGGTCCTACCCTAAAAGTCTAACAAAATTAAAGTGATTGAGAAATGAAAGCAAAGCAATGTAATATTAGAACTTGATTAGGGATCCAAAGCCTATTTTCCCTCAAAACCCACTCAAAAGTGATATTTCTACTCTCTTGAGCCATGAAATTGACAATATGATTTATAGTGGAATCTAAACATAAGATCTTGCACTAGACCTTAACCCCTAAAGGACGAAGGTCTTTATTTCATCAAATAACACTCATAATTGCCATATCTATTGCAAAGAGTAAAGAAACTTCAAAATTGTAATTTTTTGACATCTAATTGTAGGATCTTCCATCTAACTAGTATGAAAATGTGTAGAATAAATTTCAAAAATTTTACCTGCACAGATTGCAAGATATTTGCGTTTAAAGTGAAAAAAACAAATTTTTTTGTACATTGTTAGACTAGATTATTTGACTTTGAACCTTCTTAATTAAATTCTTTTGCACTACATAGTTTTGAGGTTTAAATATTATGGTGTCAAATTGAGTTGAGAATCTAGGGGAAAAATATTTTAAAAAAAAATAATTTTCATTCTTAATAAAATTGTTAAGACAAGTAGAAGTAGGCATGAGATAGAAGGAAAATCTAAATTATTAATATCTCTAAGATGGAATTAAAATGCACTAATCACAACTGTGAGATTTTTCTAGAAAGCAAACTAAACCACATGGAACTTCTTTTTTTGAAAAATTGTAAAAATTGCATTCAGAAATGGATCCCACAAGTTATTTTTTCGAGAAGAAGCTTAGATTGCCCAAAAAATAAGATTGTCCATAACTTTTACATCACTTTTGCAAATGAAATGAATCAAAGCTTTACATGTAGAAAAAAAATACAAACTATGAAAATAAAATTTATTTATTTATTAAATTCAAATTTTTGAATTTTTTTTGCTGTCTGGGTTTCCTTGTTTTGAACTTATTTTGGGCATAAATTTTGTTCCTAGGAACAAATTGAAAAATAAATCATATTCCCACAAAGCTAACCAATTTGTTTATCTTCACAAAAAAATTCAAAAATTTATGACAAAAATTGAAACCATAGGTACCTACCCAAAATTCAAATTGTCCCGTGAGGGGACAATGGTCTTTTAGGGGTTAATATGAACATGTGGTATGATTTTCGTGATATTTGACCATACAAATTACAAGATATTAAAATTTAACCTCTAAAGGATCAACCTATTGAATTTGGCAACATAGCAATTTCGGGTAGGTACAAGTGACTAGAGATTTCCATATTTTGGGCCTAAACTTTAGTCGAAGATGCAAACAAGGGATATCTTTCATGTGCACTAAAATTCAAGACATTTGGAAGTAAGAATCAAAAGTTATAGCCTAATATGCTATTTTTTTTCTGTAAATGGGCAATTTGGGCAGATAAAAAAAAATCATTTTTTCACGAACAAAAATTTGAAATTCGTTTTCTAGATTTCTACATATGTAGAAAGCTTTGAATTATTCTATTTTTATCAATGAAAATGATGAAAGTTATGAGGAGTTTTTGTTTGTGGGCAATTATAGATTCTTCACTCTAAAATAAACTTTGAAGTCCTTTATTATACTCAATTTTCAATATTTTTTGGAAAAAAAATAAAACCATAGGGTGTAGATTGTTTATTATGACATTACCTTCATTGGGATTGGCATTTTTCAATTCCATATCAAAATTCTTAATAATATTGTATTGTCAATCATTCTCTACTTCTTTCCACTTACTATTTTTTCCTATATGTTGTACAATTCCAAATGATCTCAAATTTTCCAAGCATGTAGTCAACTTGCCTTGAAGAATGAATCCCAAGAAGCACCACGATTTTGGACATTTTTTCATACAAATGTGAGCTTGTGAAGTGCAACTACCTAGTTTTTTGCTAGGCCAAAAAAAAGATTTTTGTGAATTCAAAAGTTCATATCTTGTAGTCCATGTAGTGGAAATTTCTGAAATTTTTCCCACATGTTCTCAAATCAGCATACTTCAAGATCCTACTGTTTCATGTGTCTAAATTTGTTTTTTTTCCAAAATCTGTTACTTGTACTAGAAATGGCAATTTTTGAGCATTTTTGGTGAAAACACTTAGTCAAAGAACTTAAGGGGTTAAAGTGAAGAAAAATATTTTTTGGACTGTATTCAAAAATTTCAAATGACTTTTGACCATTGTTTGTGAAAAAAACTTGCATATTGGATTTTGATTCTTAAAATCTATCAGATTCTACGTTATGTCAAGCATAATTTTACCAATTTTCACAAGTTTAAGAGACTTAAAAAACTTACAGAAAAATCTTGCAATGTGACTTTGTTGTAAGAAATGTCACCACTTTACACTTTTTTACAATCAATTTTTTGGCAACATTTTTACAAAACTCGAAACTCTCCATGGTAGATTCAAAGAGTTATTCATTTTTCACCAAAACCAAAACCAAAACCATTCTCTACTTTCTACACAAATTGGAAGACCAATGCTATCAATGACATTGGGCATTGTTGAAAAATGGGGTCCAAAATATTGGTCATTCCAACCAAGCTTGTTCTAGGATACTATTCCCTACATTTGGAACTTTAACTCCTCTAAATAATGTTCCCCTGGGATGATATCTTTGACTGCATTGATCATCCAATGGCAATGTGTCATTGGCAATGGCATTTTGACATTATGTACCCTTAGCCCATGCATTGGTCCTTCCTCTTTTCCTCATTTTCTAAAAAAATGAATATAGTTTGTCAACCAACCCAATTATTAGATAAGTGCCAAGCTCTTGTACAACTACATTTCAAAAAAATTCAAAAATTATGGTAAAAATTGAAACTACAAGAGCCTATGTAACATCCATCTTGTCCCTCAAGGAAGCAATGAGACTTTACAGGTTAAAGGAATCATTTAAATTCAATATGAAAAAACAATAGAAGTCATAATGTTTATGTCATGGCTTTAAAAATAGCAATGCATCCTACCATTAAAAAAATATTCAATTTAGTGTTATTTATTTGTTTTTCAACAAGATAGGTGTAGAATAGTCTAGAATAGTCTAGTATATTTTAGTTGTCAATCTTGGGTTGTTCGAAGATAACAAATGAGCTATGGCCAAAACAATACACCTACTTGAAATTGGGATAGATAATAAAGACAAGTGTTTCTTGCAATAATGTATTGGGAAATTTTGAGTGATTGCTAAAGTTGAGTTGCATAAGTAGTTTTATTTGATAATTGCTTGAACATATTTTAAGTTGACACAGTTGTAGTATATTTTACTAATTTCACCCCTAAAGCCCCAAGGCTTGATTTCAAGTCATTTTCCACCTTGGATAGGCCCTTTCAAGTACAATATATTGAATTCTTGTGAAATTTTGCCTTGAGTTGTATTTCAATACTAGCTTGATTCCTGGAAAATTTAGTAGCATTCCAATTTCATTTGAAAATTTACGCCTCAAAAGAATACTTTTTTGAGTTTTGAGCAATTTGGGCAGCCATGATAGATAGGTACAATTGGTTTGAAATTTTTTACACATGTTCTCAACACAATTATTAACATAATTTAAAATGTTAGACCATATGCAAGCTCATGATTGGGACTTTGAGCTCATAAAAAGGTGTAATTATATAATGGAGTAGCATGATGTGTAGTCACTATTGTTTAGTTACTTTTTTCTCACTAAAGTAGCCCTATGAATTTAGTTGGAGTTAGAATTTTAAAATTTTTTAGTATATAATTTAGTTCTTTTGGTAGCTCAAGTACAACTTTTGGTAATTCACAACTATCTACCTAAAAGAAGAGTCAGACAAATCTAACCTACTAATTAACCCTCCAAAATCAAAACAAAAATAAATAGATTTGTATATGTGTAATTCTATATGGTATTTGCCTACCTATTTCTAAAATAAATTTCAAAAACTTCGACATTTGGTATGACATACAAAACATTGATACAATAGACAATACATGATATAAGTATTGGTATGGTCTAATTGCTCCATATTGATTGTAATCTAACATGGTTTAGAAAAAATACATATATGGTTGTGAGAAAGGGGTGGGGTTAGTAAAAACATACAATTTATTAGGAAGATAATTAATTAAATAATATTGTGTCGGTAGTAAGTTTACCCCCTACTACTTATTCAAAAGAGCTATTTACAACAATATTTTGGTGAAATGTTGCAAAATAATTATATTTTCTCCTATACAATTCCCGTATGCTTGTGGTTAAATCCCATTTGGGGGGAAGTAATGTGATAATACTTAGCTCCCTTAAAAAAATGGTTGTTGTTTTATAAAATATTGGTCATTCCAATCTTTGTACACCTTGAAATCTTTAATTTAACTTCTTCTCATTCCAAAGATTTTAGTATGAAGGTCAATTTGATATGAATTATATTATTTTACATTTGTTGAATTTCTTGCAAATTAATTTGAACAAAAGGAAACTAGATATTGGTAATCCTAGAATTTTTTGAGTCTAAGGGAATATTTCAATTAGTATATACATTTATTTGACAACAATGTGTCATATTTCTTTAGTATTATAATATTCCGTGCTCTATTCACTCACCCCAACCTACAAGATTATTTAATTATTATAAAGTTTCTATTAGAGGAAAATAATGATGTTTTCATGATCAAATCTTTGGAATTTTTACACTAATAAATGTCAAATGAGATTTTAGCCAATCAAAGAAGAATCACGTTATAAAAATCCAAATTTCTTTTTTGTGAATTATCAAATTAAAATGATTGAAATTGATTTCAAAAATGATTTATGATTTACAAATAAGAAATTGACAATATTCATGATGTATGATATGATCTTTGTCAATGAAAAGAGGTTCTAATGATAGATTCTATAAGTTTCATTCAAGACCCTTGGGGTCATTAGAGATTAAATTTCAATAAGGTATGAATTGTAAACAAATAAATCTTTAAATTAAATATTTTGTTTGAGCTAAAATTAATAGTTGTTGATTTGAAACATATATCAAAAGTGAAATATTTGTCAAATTGCATTTAATTCTCATTATGGTGATGCAATCCAATCAAGTACATGAAAGTATTACACCACAACCAAAATTGCACTCATTAACCCCTAAACATCTAAAATTTTCTCTAGAATTGAAGATTAGATAAAATCATTATATTGTGCTATTTGGAAGAATATTTTGGAATTGGTATACAAATAAAAGTTGTAGACTGTGAGTTTTGTATTCCATCTATAAAGTTAGATTCACCAATGCAATCACCAACTTTTTTTTATGAATTTTGAAAGGAAAATTTCAAAATTCCTTCTAAATTTGAGTACAAGCAAATTTTTAACATTTTTTGAGTAAAATTTGTTAGAATGGATTTGAAATGAGGTTCTCTTCATATGGTGATTTTTTGAAATTTATGTGTTTTAAAAATCTATGACTTCATTTTTGCCAATCTAGTTTTGAACTAGAGTCAATGCAATTTTGGCTTTGTCAACCACTTGACATCCTTGCACATTTGTAATTTTAGAAAAACATATACTCTAATAACACCAAATCCAACCATTACATAGGACAACAATTTGATAAAGCATCTTTACAAATTAGGATAACTTTCATCTAAGCAATAAGTAGGATGAATATCGAGTTTCAATGTGTTCGTTGTGTGGAAAGTGGATGTCAAAGTAGTAAGAGGTTAAGAAAATTATCAATTTTACTCTATTGGACTCCCTCTCTAATTGAAGTAATCAAAGTACTACAAAAATTGCACTTAATGGTGGCCCTATTCTAAAACTAACCTTGCAAATTCTTGCCTAAAATCAAGTTAAGCAAGCAAACTTCCCCTTAGTTTTCAAAAAATTCTTTTTGAAAAATTGTAAAAATTGTATTTAGAATTGAATCTTGTAAGTTATCTTTTTAAAAAGATACTTAGATTGCTCAAAAAACAAGATTGTCCTTAACTTTCTCATTACTAGTCTAAATAGAATGATATTGAGCTTCAGATGTAGACAAAATATAATATTTTAGAAAAAGAATTTAAAAGAAATTATTTATACTTTTTGCTATTTTTTTTGTGTATTGCCTGCTAAATTCAATTCAAGGCTTTTTGTGGTATAACTTTTGCTTCTAAACAACAATTGAAAGAAAAAATTTTATTCCCACAAAGCTAATCAATTTTTCTATCTTAGGAGAAAATTTTAAAAAGTTTCACAAAAACTAGAGGTCATAAGAACCTACCCAAAACCCATTTTGTCCCCAGAGGAAACAATTATCCTTTAATTTAGGGGTTAAAGCTTGTGAGGCAAGACCTCACATCACCTCACTTTATATAATGATGGGGTTTGAAAACGCTACGATGTGCACTCACTCCTACTGCTTATAAATTGATAATTATTGATTCTGACCTAAATAATACAAGCTTTTCTCGTACTACCTCTCTAAAACATAATTATTTCAAAATTGGAAACCTTCATTTTTGTGCAAAAATGTTCATAATGTAGAAGAATTTTTGGATTAACCCTTAACTACATTAAAAGTTGGGAAGATATATTTTGGATCATGAACATTATACTTCCATTACTTTGGGGCAATGTTTTGTCCAAATAGCTTCTTGTTTAGCCAAAATAATATTTGAATTTTCAAAAGATAAACTTCTTGTATGACTGATTTGGAGGAATGGAAGTAAATGATATGTATGTATGTATAAGGATATAAACTAAAATGTGCAAAAAATCAAAGAAGAATTTAAGATTTAAAGGACTCAAATAATTATTGTACAAGCATGTATTGGTATTGACCTTGCTTTGGTTTTATAATATTATTATTTATATTCTCTCACCAAATCTGAGATAGTGTATTGGCATACCAAATAT